>JAVQJD010002340.1:0-15023 GCA_036023655.1 Nannoperca australis
AGACTGGGCCAAGAAATATCTGAAGACAGATTTTTCAAAGGTTTTCTGGACTGATGAGATGAGAGTGACTCTTGACGGACCAGATGGATGGGCCCATGGCTGGATCAGTAACGGGCACAAAGCTCCACTTCGACTCAGACGCTAGCAAGGTGGAGGTGGGGTACTGGTATGGACTGGGATTTTTAAAGATGAGCTAGTTGGACCTTTTCCGGTCAAAGATGCACTCAAACTGAACTCCCAAACCTACTGCCAGTTTTTAGAAGACAATTTCTTCAAGCAGTGGTACAGGAACAAGTCTGCATCTTTCAAGAAGACCATGATCTTTATGCAGGACAATGCTCCATCGCATGCATTGAAGTACTCCACTGCATGGCGAGCCAGTACAGGCCTTAAAAAGAAAAGACTAATGACATGGCCCCCTTCCTCACCTGACCTAAACCCTATTGAGAACATGTGGGCCCTTCTTAAACAGAAGATTTGTGGTGGAGGAAAACAGTGCACCTCTCTGAACAGTGTCTGGGAGGCTGTGGTTGCTGCTGCACAAAAAGTTGATCGTCAACAGATCAAGAACCTGACAGACTCCATGAATGGAAGGCTTATGACATGTGGTGTCCCCCATGCCGTGTCAACCAATGATTACACCCCCATAGAATCACTAATCAGGTGCAGCGTTTAGTTTCTATGCCCCAGTTATGTGGAATAAACTCCCAGAAAGCCTCAGGTCTGCCACATCAGTAAACTCTTTTAAATCAGGGCTGAAAACAATACTGTTTACTACGGCCTTTAATTCAGGAAGCTAATTTTCTGCACTGTAGCTTTTAAGTTCTACATTTTATCTTTTAATACTGCTTTTTATGTTTTTTCATTTATGATTAGTTTTAACTATTGATTTCTTTTTATCCTTTTAATACATTTTTATCTTTTAAAACTGCCTTTTTATGTATTTTAATTTCCTTTTGATTGAATTATGATTATATAGTTAATAATATATTTATATAGTTATATAGTTCTAACTTGTCCTTGTCCTTTTCTCTGTACAGCACTTTTAATTGCATCCGTGTATGAAAGGTGCTATATAAACAAACTTGCCTTGCCTTGCCTAGGATAGCTAGCAGGCTAACAGCAGCAGTCCACAGTGTTGTGAATTACCTTCTCATGCACCTTCAAAACAAGAATATGCTTGAAAGAGTACATTTGAAATTTAGCTCTGTGATTTAATGGTGATCTTCAAAGTTACACACCACTCGGGCTGCCTTTAAAACAGTGGATCATAACCTTTATTTTATTTTTTTGCACCCACAGGGCTCATTTCATCTCTGACAAACATGGTATCAACATCAGCTCCGACCATCAGTTTGAGAACGGGAAACTTTGCTTGCGTGTAGATAACTATGAGGTAATAATGTTATGAAACTGAAGCGCTCTCTGATGATCATCTGCTGAATTAGATAAAACCCTTTGTTGGTCGTGGTAGCGGTGTAAAATGTGAAACCATGTTTCTCCTTTTTCTTTTTGAAACAGTGCACGGTAAATCTGAAAGTGGAAAACACTGGAACCAAACCTGTGTATTTCACCTACTACACCCCACTGCATTGGCTCAGGTACTTCACTCTGACGGATGAGCACAAAGTGACCAAGACAAACCCTCTGCATCTACAACCAGGTAATGTAAATATCATGATGTCATATTTTGCTCGGCTGAGAGAGAATTTATGGAAACAATAAAGCACCATAAATACAATAAAACATGATTACCTGTTATCTATCCTCAGGTGACAGCTATGAAATTCAGGTTCACTTCTGCTGCAGTTTGGTTGGTTTCTATCCAGCTACACTGGCTTTTGAATTCAAACCAGACCAGCAGCCCTCCTCAGCGTTCCACATTGTGCGCTTCATTGAGGCTCAGTGTATAACTGCCTTAGGACTGGAACTGGCACCCATCGCCCCCTACAAACCTCGCTCCCTCCCTGCCTGGACCCCTGAAGTTGATGACACAATTGTGGACGGACAGCGACCTGAAGGGTATGACCATTCAACTCAACACACTGTTGAATATACAGCAAATGTATAAATTGAAACGCTGTATGTCTTCTAGTAATGTGTCCAACCTTTCCATTCTGTCTACTCTTACCAGGCTGTCATTGCTGTGTCTAAAAAATGTGGTCAAACTCAACATGTATCCAATGCCACTGTACATGAACCAGCTCATCAAGTCACTGAAGCAGTTTACCTCCTCTGATGCAAGGTAACAGTTTCATTTTTTAGGTCATTTTTAGCCATGGGTCAGTTGTTAAAGGATAACTCTGGGTAATAACCTCACTGATGTGTTTTGCTATGTTATTTTTATTAATAACATAGGTATAGTTGTAAATAGGCCACATACACACCAATTACGTATTCTATTAACGTAATGATTAAATTATATTAACGTATCTAGCAAATCGCAAAAATGTTCATACTGAACGTATAAATAAAATAGAAGTAACAAGGTATTTCATTTGTTTTCCGGCAAAATATCTGATCTTGCAATACAATATCCACTTGTAGTGACTACAACTTTATGAAACTTTTTATGGTTATATAAATATTTAACCAAAACCACATTTCTTTCCCAAACCTTAACCAAAGTGCTTTTGTTGCTTAAAACCAACCATAGACAAGACTCAGGGTACGAATTCTGGTCTCTGGTGTCATAGTCCTGCGCTTTGTATGCCCACGATCCATCCATTACATTTAAGCATTCCATAAATGGGAAAACTATTTAGTAATGTATACATATCATTTATTGTAGAAAAGGTTAGTGTGAACACAGGCCAAAAACATACATTAATGATATAAGATAACCCATCTTCTGTTACATACAGTATACATACACTGCCATACAATTTGTTTCTTTTCCCTCGGTCTGTGTAGAAGGGTCTTGCTGAGAAGTCCCCTGAGCTGGGACAACTACTGTGACAAGTTTCAGCTGCTCCTGTATCTGGAGGAGCAACAGATGGTGGTAGACATCAAGAGATACAACATCCCCAATTCTGACATAGAACAGGCCGTCATGTGCAGAGACACGATCAACAAGAAACTTCTCGTTCTGAAGGTTAATATGCGCTCGCTCATTATTCACTCACAGATTCACCCATTCCTTCACTTGTTCATTCCCTTGCTGACTTAGAGATTGGTTTTGAATAATTTGCACTAGCTACATACCTATCTGTAGTGTCTGGCAGGAGGAATAAATCAAAGAGACAAGGGCATATCATAAATACATATCATAATCCGCAGTGCAAAGAACAATAGTATTAGCCATGCAAAGCAAGCATTAGTGATGGTTAGTGACACTAGTTTCATTTAAAATTCCTTCTGGCATGGACTCCACTAGACCTCTGAAGGTGTACTGTGGTATCTGATGTTAGCAGCAGATCCTCTAAGTCCTGTAAGTTGTGAGGTGGATCGGACTTGTTTGTCCAGCACATCCCATTCAAGTCAACACCTTGAACTTGTTGTCGTGTTCCTCAAACCATTCCTGAACCATTTCTGCAGTGTGGTAGGGCGCATGCTGCCTAATATCCAATCCACTGACAGGTGTCATTGTAAGGGGATAATCAATGTTCTTCTGTCAGTGGACATAATTTTTTGTCTGATTGGTGTATTTGCCTTTCAGGTACCTGGTGTGTCTGAGAACCGTCCGTCTGTGCTACGAGGGGACGTGCTGCTGGCGTACCCTGTAGGAGAAACAGGGGTGAAGTACCGCGGCTACGTCCACAGCGTGCAGCTGGACAGCATCAAACTCGGCTTCAGCTCATCGTAAGATCAAGACATCACAGTAACATACAAACATTCAGAAATAAAGAATATTCAATTCTTTGACTCATATTTAACATGTTTGCTGGTATCCGAGACTCACGCAGTTTGTCTGTGAATTGGTTTGCAGATTGCTGGATCGCTTTGTTGATAACATGAACTTCAATGTTGAGTTCACTATCAACCGCCTCACTCTGCGTCTTCAGCACAGAGCAGCAGAGCTGGCAGTTGCATACAGACTGAGAGATGTGTTGTTCCCTGCTGCACCTGCCTTCCCCCCTCTGCAAACTGAGCTTCCCTATCTCAGGTTAGGCATACTAGTATATAGAGCGTATGTATCTTTGTCTAAAGTGGAATGTGTTAGCTGGCTATTTTACCCTCCCTCTACATGTGAGTGAATTATGTAAATGACAGAGCTGCACATATGATCACACTTTTTAATTAAGGCTGGAAATATGGTTCTCCAAAGAAACGTAAACATCTCTGCGGGTCTATGCAGAGTAGAGATTGGTTGATCAATCTTGTGTCAGGAGGTTGATTGGAAAAGGAAAGAAAAAACAGGGAAACATCCCTCAAAATCCCAATTTTATGTATGTTTTTTGCTGTGCATGTAAACATCATCTCTCTACCTGCTACTCAGCTCTGACATCATTCCTCTGTCCCCCTGTCTTCCTGTCGATAGGCTGTTCGACCCAAAGCTGGAGAAAAACCCAGAGCAGTATCGGGCTGTGCAACACATTGTAGCTGGCTCGTCCAAACCTGCCCCTTACCTGGTGTTTGGCCCACCTGGAACAGGTAAAGCAAGCAGCAGCATATCACTTCATCTTTGCTTGCAAAGCCAGAAATCCAACTCACTTGACTTTCTTCTGATGGGTTCTTTGTCTGTTCAGGCAAAACTGTGACCCTGGTGGAGGCCATCAAGCAGATAGAGAAGACCCAGTCCTCCTGCCGCATCTTGGCCTGCGCCCCCTCCAACAGTGCTGCTGATCTGCTCTGCAAGAAGATTGTGGACCATGTGGGCAAGCATACAGTGTACCGCATGTACGCCAGCAGCCTTGACCCGCAACGTGTCCCAGATGAACTAAAGGTCAATGCAGATGCATTCAGTGAACTCTCTCAATCTCTTTGATGCAGAGAATCACCGGCATTCATTCACACACTCATTCAGTTGGTCACAGTTAGATAATGAACCCCCCTGCGGACTTAACAATGCAGAGCATGCTTATAGCTTGCATGCTGCATTTCTGCTGCACGTCCTGGTGCTTTATGTTGTGTTCTTCAGTGTTTTTCTAACCTCACTCAAGTTTGTGTACATGGACATTGTGGTACTTTCACAGGAATGTTCTAACCTGGTAGGGGAGTGTTACGAATATCCTGCCAAAGAGAAGCTGATGGAATATAAGATCATGGTTACCACCCTGTTAACCGCTGGAAGGTAGTGCAGTTTGCTCACCTGCATGACACACACAAAAGAAAGCTGCATACCACATTATTCACATCCCGTTTATATTCCCTGCCATCCAAACACTATCACTCAATCTTACAGAAGAACTACTTCTTTGCTACTATGTATGTACTCTCTGATCTCTGCAGACTGGTCACAGGAGGCATTCCAGCGGGTCATTTCACTCACGTGTTTGTGGACGAGGCTGGACACGCTGTGGAGACCGAATGTTTAGTCCCATTGGCAGGTAAAAGAAAACAAACAGCAGTGTGTTTTCTGTAATTGTGTTGACATTTTGTTTTACGTGTTGACTGACTTTTGTCATCCGTGGAACAAAGGGCTGCTCGAGGCAGAATCTGGTCAGGTTGTTCTGGCTGGAGACCCCAAGCAGCTCGGACCCATTCTCAGATCCTGTTTTGCACTGAGTTACGGCATGGGTAAGTACAGACACACTCACATATACACTGTCCTTGTTTGGATTCATGAGAATACATAGTTCTGCATTGGACACAGATTTGAACTTAAAAACATAGTCTTGCTCTACTTGCCTGTGTATTTCTGGAGTTAAAAGACTCTTCTGTCTGCAGGAGTGTCCCTCTTGGAGCGCATGATGAATAATTTCTCTCTGTACCAGAAGCATGATGGCGTGTTCGACAATCGCTTCGTCACTAAACTGCTGCACAACTACAGGTGTGGTAGTAGAGATTAGGTTATAGGTCACTCCTTGACAAGAATTACGTGTTAGATTTTTCCACATCTTCCAATCTATTTTCGTTCGTCTTTGTCCCTTTTCAGATCCCACCCTGCCATTCTGAAGATACCCAACGAGCTCTTCTATGACGGAGAGCTGCAGGTTAGCGCGGATGAAATCTTACGCAACTCCTACTGCAGATGGGAATACCTCCCAAAGATGGTAATGATTTTTCTTTTAGCACATACATACTGTATGTGCAGAATAATCTTTTAGAAATCAAAGCATGAGAAGTGACCAATACGCCAGCAAGACATAGCCTATATATCTTATATAAGTTCTGTCTTTGTTATTTAATGTATAATGTAGCCATTTCAATCTCAATCTATTGCTGAAACAATAACTTGATTAGTCAATTAGAAAATGAATTACTATTACTATTACTACTACGAAAATGCCAAACGTTTTGCTCTCTCAAGTGAGGATTGCTGATTTTCTCTGTTTTATGTCCATGTAAATTGATCTTGATCAATTTAATTATAATTATTAATTATTTTACTGATTTTACTTTAAATTACATACTCCTGTATGTGCTTAAACACACAATTAAACCTCATATTCAGAGATATGTAAGAAAACAGCCCTATTACTGACTCTATGTATCTATACACGCTAATCAAAACCCATACAGTACTTTTTACACTTGGTTTAACATTGTTAACTGTGACACATGTATTTTGTTTTTAATTCCAGATTGAATTTTATTCCACCTCACAGCAGCATAGTGTTCCAAAAAAGTTCTACCGAAACATTTTCTTTAATACTTATATTACGAGATATAAAACATATGTCACACATCTCTCAGAACTTCCCAGTGATCTTCCATGGCGTCACGGGTGTTGATGCGCGCGAGGCCAGCAGTCCTTCATTCTTCAATGTAGCAGAGGTGGAGGTGCTAATGGAATACGTGAGGAAGCTGCTGCAATCACAAGGCAAGAGGGGCCTGGCCACCATCTCACCCAAAGACATAGGCATCATCGCCCCCTACAGGAAACAGGTCCAAATGTATTAAATTCAGCAAAAACACAATACAACAATGTAATTTATTGTTTTTGCAGATTACTTTGGTCCAAGTGCAATTAATTATATGTAGATTAAAAGCTGGTGCTGTTTTTTCTGGGTGTCACACAGGTGCAGAAAATCCGTAGGGCCTTGGAAAAAGTTGCTCGAGAGTTTAAATTTAAGAACATGAACGCCCTTAAGGTAACAAAATATTTCACGCTTAACTGATGTCAAACACACAGCAGAAGCAGTCTTACGTATATATGTATACACGTGTTTCAGGTTGGTTCGGTGGAGGAGTTCCAAGGTCAGGAGAGGAGAGTGATCATGGTGTCTACAGTTCGGAGCAGCCCCAATTACGCAGAGATAGACCAACACTTCAACCTCGGCTTTGTCAAGAATGAGAAGGTATACAACACAAACACACTGTGTGTGTACACACAAAAACATCATTTTGACACACTCTTTTCTAATCCAGAGATTCAACGTGGCTGTGACACGAGCTCAAGCCCTGCTGATTGTGGTGGGAAATCCCAGAGTGCTGAACACAGATTCTACCTGGGCCAAGTACGTGTCACATGACTACATCTGGTCTTTGCTGTCAGCATCCATATATTAACATTTCAGTTTCATTATAAGTTTAAGAGAGCAGTCCTTGTTAACTCTGTCGCTATTCTCCCTCCCCGCTCATCTGCAGGTTCATCCAGTACTGCCAAGATGAAGGAGGCTACACTGGTTTTATTCAAGCAGAGGAAGACGAGGATGTAGTAGAGAGACTTGCTGCCCTCTACATTAACATGGACATTCAAGGTTACAGACTCCTATCTGTACTTTCAATAGTATCGCCCTCAAAATGAACATTTTAAATTGATGTTAAAATTGTTTACCTTGCTTTTTTTCGGTGAATCTTTTCTTGACAGTGGAGACGGCAGAAAGTGTCCTTCAGCAGCAGCTGGACCCCGAGTGGAGGAACGACCTGTGAGGGAAACGAGAGCCCAAACATCCATCCTGAGCACTTGAAGGGATTCATTAAGTTCATTTCTTGTTTTTTGTTATATTACTTCACCAGATGCTTGAAACAAAAGCTTCGTACATTTGGACTGAAATTTCAGTCAGAACACTGACACCTTTGCACATTAAAGGTGCGCAACACAGCCTTCCAAACATTCCAAAATATCTCTTCGTCAGGTTATTATTCTTTTTCTTTCTATCTTTTTATTGTCAGCTATATGAACTTGACCAAAGACCACAAAGGACAGGGAGCTGATTCATGTTCAGGCTTCCTCAGTTGTCTGCCTGCACTAACACCACTTTTAGTGTCACTTGAAACCCCCTGTTCAGATAAAGATTTGAAGACTTGAATCTTCAATTTTAAAATTATTTATTTTCTTTTAAAATTAATTTTACCAACCAAAAATGTGTCTCAGGTTTGCTATTTAATTGAAAATGTTCAACTTTGTTCAATCATCACCACTCAGAATCATGTACATCTATGCATTGTTGTTTCACTAAAACAACTGTACCGCAGGGATCTGTCCATGTGTGAAGGGTCCAACCTATTTTTAAGTCACAATTATACAATTCAGCCGTTTTTGTATTACTATTGACCAAATTATGGAAGTTTATGGTCTATTTTGGAGTGATGAGTATTTTCTAAATTAACAAATAAAATATGAAAAGGAAATGCAGTTAATATCCAAACTTTTATTATGTCATCCAAACCAAAGCTGGAAATAGTTTTGATCATTTGATATTAAATGGCAAGAATAAGTTTAGTTTTTCATGCCATACGGAACTCAATGCAATTGCTGTTGAAAAACTGGAAAAAGTTTAAATCCTTAACACTGTTGTACACTTGAAAATGGCAGTAATTGCATGAGAATTGTATAATTAATATTGGTCCTTTTGCTAAAAAAGGTTATATAAACCATGTCAGAATATGAATGTAAATGCATTAGTGAAAAAAATTAAAGGAATTTGCAAGAATTTTGTGTTTAGGTTTTGTAAGAAAGTCACTGTCAGTTTAAAAAAAAAAAGGGGGGAGGGGGAGGTAAGCAAAACCAAACCAGTTAAGTATTACGTAGTATTTCAAAAATACTTTATTAACATGTTTGTCTCATGCAGACAGTCAACACATCCCACTCCTGTTTGTAAAGCATCATCACATTTAACATTTTCTCTGGAACTATGGCATTTGACATTACAGACACTGGTCAGGAATTAGCCCAAGCCCACAACATTCCGAGCTCTATCGATTTGAGTGTACTGGGTAAAAGAAAGATCACCACAGCTGTAGCGTATGATGGTAAGATCATGGCAGGGACCATTAAATACGTTCTGCATTTCTTTGCTCCAGCCATGATACAGAAGCACACACTAACTGCATCAGAGGGCTGCATGTGAGAAGACAAGGTGGTTTGATGATCACTTGGTGATGAGAATACGCGTCTGTCTGAATGACTTAAGTTCAATTTGTGGTTGTGGCCACTGACAAAGTTGCTCTCTGGCTTTATTATCTCAATTCTGTTGTAATATCTTGTTTAAATCTCCTGTGAACAGCACTTTTATGACAAAAAAAAAAAAAAATCTAATTTGCCGTTTAAGCTTTGGGCCCAAAGACACCACAGTTGTTCCCAGACACACACTCTGCTGATCAGTTTTTGACCGAACACTGGCTATGCACTCATGTACGCTTATTTTTTCAATCACATTTCAAGAAATGCCCTGTGTATGTCAAATAAAGGCCTATTACACACCAACAAAGCCCTAAATTTCAAATAGTGAAGAGGGCTACTGATCTGGTGAGCCAAACTGAGGAGATGGCACACTGTTAAAAACATCTGAGCGGTCAGACATTTTTATTTAAACATTTATACACAGAACAGGTCTGTAAACTATCTGAATATCAATATGGCTGTATACAGTGTGCACTTTTCCAGTACACAGTGATGCATGATGACTGTATACTGGTTCTGAAATCCACAGTACAGAGTTCAGACAGGAGGCACGGCCTGTTTGGGGAAGGCGCTGGGGACGTCTCCATAGAGGCAAGTCTCGATAGAGACAAGTCTGTCAGAGTCGGTGTGAGAGTGACAGAGTATTGTGTCCATAACAATAGACCACTGTCTCCAGTGCCAGTTTAAGCTATCGCCATGGGAGAGAGACAGTTCTCCCCATAAATCTAGGGAGAACAGTGCTCTGCTGGCTCAGCACTTGGTGAAATAGGACTTTAAGGGCATAAAATTAATAGTGGTATGAGAAATAGGTGGATTGTGACTAAAGCTGATGTAGAAAAAAAAAAGAGACTGAGTGGGAAGTGCAGATTCATGAGAATAAGGGAATACATACTAATTAAAGCAAATCTACGTCTGCCACTGGCCACCGTGAGCTGAGGACAAGACAGTCAGTGTGCACCCTTCTCTGTAAACAATCATAACAGAGGCAGACGCATGATATATTTGTAAAGTGTATGCACATATAAATACAAACATACATTCAAATAACAGAAAGGGGCAGGTCCTTCACACAAACAGGCTGGTATTCTGGTGGGGGGGGGGGGGAAACTAAAAAGCAAACAAACAGAAAACAAAACTGACAGGTTGTAAGTAGCAGAGGATATAGTAAAAAAAAAAAAGAGGCTGATTTGTTTTGCTTTTAAACAGGCGTGTCAGTCTTTCATATTCTCCTGTGGCATATCTGCATCTGTGAAGTAAGTATCGTCCACGGAAGCCAGGTTTCTCTAAGTTTACGCTGCGTGTAAGGTGGGAGTCCTCCCTCAGCTGCTGATTGGCCAACAATCTCTGTCCCGTCACAGCAGCTGGCAGCCGCCCCTCTTCTTGCGCTTGCGGACCTGCAGTGCTGCTCTGGTGGCCATCTCAAACACCTCCCGCACGCCGTCATTGGTCTTGGCGGAGCACTCCAGGTAGCCAAAGGCACTGATGCGGTTGGCCATGTCTCTGCCCTCCTCAGACTTAACCGGCTCCTGGAGGTTTAATGGACAGACAGCGGGGTTAAAAACAACACCGTGGGTTTAGAAATGAAACGTGGGGATCAGTTTGGGGACACACCTGTTTCATCTTGGCCAGCTCCCTGCGTGTGTGGTCATTATTCCTGAGATCTTTCTTGTTACCCACAAGAATGATCGGGACGTTGGGGCAAAAGTGTTTCACTTCAGGCGTCCACTTCTCAGGAATGTTCTCTACAAGAATAAAAAAAACAAAACAAAACAAAAAACATGCACATTAAATTCCAGACTTTTCACCATATAAGGACAGTTGGGAGAGGCCTTGTGGTTTCCCTTGCGACAAAATCTGTGCTGTCTAGAAGGAGATGCCATGCAGTGATAAAGTGGGCACAACATCTGTGGCACTGCCCATTTCAACAAACTGAGAGAGACATGAAGATATTTTTATTCATCTGATTTGGTTTTTGAGGGCCAAGAAGCATTAGCATTAGCAGAAGCATCCTAGCATTGCTTTTAAATTCTAAAAAAACTGGGACACAACTATTTTCTAAAATGTTACCTATAGTTTCGCTAAGTGGGTAAGCGCTGTAACCAGCCTTACCTAAACTGTCGGGGCTGTCTATGGAGAAGCACATGAGGATAACGTCTGTGTCGGGGTAGGAGAGAGGCCTCAGTCGGTCATAGTCTTCTTGACCGGCTGTATCCCACAATGCCAACTCCACCTGAGAAAGAGGAAGAAAAATAACAAAGTAAGTGACGCTAGCATAGAGCTAGAGGTAGGATATTCCCAATTCATTGTCAACAGGATGATGAGACGGGGAAAGTGAACATAGACAAGGAGAATATGGGCAGAATAATTGGAAAGAGGAAGGGGGGAAAAAGGATTTAACACAATTACTTCCTCCCAGATGTGGAGATGGCTCCCACAGGCTTTTCTAAGGATGTTAATCAAACGGTTAGCAGTCCCCGTGTGCCCGACCTGCTCTAGATAAAACCCAATACCCAGCAAATAATCATTTGTTTGAGCTCATCAAACGCTGTACCACATACTACAATGCAACTATCCCCAAAGAATCGTATTGTGAGCAGACATAAAAGGCTCTTTGATGACTGCGGTAATCTTATCCTGCCGGTTTTATTCTACAGTAACCTCACCCACATTACAATCAGCTGGAAAACTGTGCCCAATACAGCTGAGAATGGGGTCATAAATGTCCCTCAGAGACAAATCACTGACAAACTTTTCTGACGTGTCACTACACTCATGTCTCGTTTTACTGGCTACCCACACTGCCTTCCAGCATAGACAGGCATTTTCCATAGTATAGGAGACAGCGGGCTGAGCTGCACCACATCTGTCTGGGAAAGTGAGCAACACCACACCACGACAAAGCTGTGTCCATTTCCTCTTTACCACTAGGTGTCTCTCAGGAGCCTCATATGTAGATTATTCTACCACCTGCCTGAACTCAACCTTCTTTTTTTCTTAGTTGTTATAACAACAATTAAATGTAATCAAAGAATGAAGAAGGGGCAGCTGTAAGTTGAACAGGAACACTGACTTGTTACGCAATATATCACCACACCAAAAGATTGTTTTTTTTATCTATATAGCGGAGAGGATTGGAGCACAGTCAACTTTGTATTACTCAGCACAGGAAACAGGAACAGGAAATGGGACATAACTTATGATGTATGGGGGGATTCATCACTGGTCAGGAAGGTGGCACTGACCCATTTTTTGTTGTTGGCTGGAGGTCCGCTGCTTTATTACAATGAAAGGACCCTCGTCTTTGATGGCACGTGGTTCTCAACCACCAGGTTCAGCAATCTGACACTACAGCAGCAGGTTTAGACTGCTGAATGTTTCTAATAACCAGGGGTGGAAGATATGCTTACATCCTTTACTCAAGCAAAAGAACCAAGGCAACAATGTAAAAGTGCCCTATTAACATGTAATGGTCCTGAATTTGAAGTCCTATTTAAGTAGAAGCACAGACGTATTATCAGCTAAATTCACTTACAGTATCAAATGTGAGCCCAAACAGGCTTGTTATTGTAAGGTGCCACAAAGTCAAACGGTTGTCTATTTAATAAGTGTATCATGTGTTTTAATATTAAATCTTATTCTGTTATGTAAGAAGAGTAGAAGTAGCAATATACTTCAAATGATACTTTAGTATTGTACTTGAGTTTATTCACTGCTAATTATTCATAATGATCCAACCAAAACAAATAAAAACTTTAAAATAGTACCTGTTTCCCATCCACTTCTATGTCAGCGATGTAGTTCTCAAACACAGTGGGGACGTAGACCTCTGGGAACTGGTCCTTACTGAAGAGGATGAGCAGGCAGGTCTTCCCACACGCACCATCCCCAACTATCACCAACTTCTTCCTGATAGCAGCCATCTACAAAGAGAACACACTCCGGTTATTCTATATGTTAAAAAGGACTGAGATGTATGAGATGAAAACGGCCAAACAAGCAGTAAACTGGTGAGAAGCAGGTCTCTTCAAATTAATCCAGAAATAGTAAGAGTGAGAGCCAGGGAAAAAAAGAGAGATGATGAAGTCTGTTTTAGAGCCACACCCTCTTCCCTTTCCTGGGCTGCGTCCCGTGTGTGAGGTGAAAAACAGAGTCGGGCTGAGGGCTCAGCGCTGGTCTGTAAAAGCGGTGGGAAGGAAGGGAACAGGAGGTGAGCCACAGTGCTGGGAATGCTGCAGCGTCAGTGCTGTACACAACGCTGCACATGCATGCCCTCTGACACAATCACATTCAAAATGACCCTTAATGTGTCACTTTTACCCCGTGGCCACGTCATCTACTGCTCTAACTGGTTTTTGTTGACACCTCTGTATTGCGCACAAATTCACTCCCATTCGCTTTGCTTGTATCCCTGAAAAGGTGCGTATATGTCAGTGAAGGGCCATAGAAAGATTATGGCCCCAAACACACACGCACGCACGAGTTCAATAGCCATCTCCCACATGCTGACAATAACAGAGAAGAGAGTAGGCAATGAGACAGCGTACTGGCCGCCTGCCACACACACACCGTCCAAATCACAGCTGATCAGCGGTGGAGGAATACGCCGTAGTTATTTAAAGCAGCTAGTATCAGTAGTTTTATATTAACAACAGATCACATGATTACTTGCATGTGAAATGTGTTGCCCGTGGTGATGAACCAACAGAAGATCATCACCTGATTCTACAGTTCCTCTCAGCTCTGCCAGCTTCTTTCAGCTCATTGTTTTGCACCATTACCAGCCAGCTGGTGAACATAGAAGCTAAAAGTGAAAATCCATTATCGCAGGTTAAGTGAGCCACAATATTTCATGCTGACTGAAACACAAGACGTGGCTGAAGAAAGCAAGACATATAAGCACTTGTAAAAGTACTTCTTTCATCATCATAAGTACAGATCAACTTCGGGGTGGTAAACACAGTTTTGCTGCACTTGTGTACAACAGTTGGTTCCTCTGAGATGGTCTGTGGGATGGGCTGGGAGGTCCTGTTGATGCCAAACATTAACAGAAACTAAAGCCAGTTAAATTCTTACAGGCAACAAGGTGGCTCCTTAATGCAGAGTGACCAAAACAATGTCTTTTTTGCCTTTTAAGAAAAACACTGCAGGATATTTTCTTCAGCTTTGTTAAAAGAATTTAAAAAGAAAAAGACAACCTAGAAGACTCAGGTGTTCGTATATGTTCAAGACTGAAATGTGCATATCCACGTCCTTCAATTAATCCCCTCAGCTTGTATTGGCCTCAGTCATTTCTACCTTCGCCAACTGTAACAACAGATACCATTTTTACCACAACAATAAAAAGACAATTGTACGGTTTGCTTCGCTCTCTCACATTAAATCAGGCCAGTGTGTTGTCACTTTTTCTCTGGAGAGAGCCACCTGTTCTCTGTGATAGCAGGCTGCTGCAAATCCATACATCATACTGTCACTGCCAGAGGGAACACACACACACACACACACACACACACACACACACACACACACACACACACACACACACACACACACACACACACACACACACACACAC
>JAVQJD010002343.1:0-20257 GCA_036023655.1 Nannoperca australis
TGTCTTGACTCTATTTTCTATTCATTTCACAACGTATGGTGGTGAATAAGTGTGACTTTTCATGGAAAACACAAAATTGTTTGGGTGACCCCAAACTTTTGAACGGTAGTGTACATACATGCATACATACATGCATACATGCATACATGCATACATGCATACATGCATACATGCATACATACATACATACATACATACATACATATACAACTGACAAGACCAAGATGGACTAGAAGAGAATATTATTTTATTCATAATATATTTGATTTAAGTTTCAGATCAGAACTGAAGTTCACTTCGCTCTAACAAAGTTGTCTATCCGTATCTACAGTATCTGACTAAAACTCTTCATCCAATATTTCATCTACTTTACTATCCATCCCTTTTACTTTCTCAATTTAAACTGCAGCAAAATAAGCAAAGAAGCGCGTGAGTTGATAGATGCCCACTGCTGTGTCCCAGTTGAGGGACCGGGATCCTCGAAGCACATGGCCCACGAAGCATAAGGCTGGACCTCCTCCTCCTCTAATAAGATGATCAGAAAATCAGATTTTAAAGTTAAACATTTCCAAGTTCATCAGCAAAAAGGTGTCTTCACAATTGTTTCATGATACAAGTAAACAGTAGAAGTTGGGATATTCTACTTCAATACTTGATGTAATCTGTACTGTTCAACTGTGTATAATGAAAACGTCCAAGTTACTAAAACAAAAGTTTTCAGCAGTCTCCTCACAGAACTATTGTCGGACTAAACAGCACAATTAATAGCAGCTTTTTTCTGTATTTGGTGGTAAAAAAAAAAAGAATTGAATAGAAATGGATAAAAAAAATCTTTTTAGTGGCTCAGACATTCACAGTGAACACTGAGGCCACTTCTGACCTGACCCCTTAAGAGTGAAACAGCCAAATGTCAAGTAACAATAAAAGAAGAAAGATACAATATGCCTCGTGCAATAAAAAAAGGACGTGAATAGGCTCCTGGATTCTTTTCTACCAGCCCGAAAGGTCACGAACCACTTAATATACGGTCCCAGCTGTAAGAATAGACTTACATGAAATAAATAATAGAAAATACTGCACACACACACACACACGTACCTACATGGAGACACTGACACACAGGCCCATTCAGCCGGATGGTTAAATGTCATTACAGCTGACAGTCTGAGTGGGCAGAAGGGCAGCAGTCATTTTCTGAAGGGTGCTCACACTGAAGGGTAGCGATGGGTGTTAACAGACTTCACATCACCATCACTCCAGCTCCACAAACAGATGGACATCTGGGTAACAACAAACCGTACGGTAGGCTTTTATATTAGGAATGTATAAAAAGTTGTTTTGGATTGAGGATTGTGATTAGTGAGTGACTTTTCTCTCAGTGAGACAAATAAAGGACACACAGGAGGAGCTTTCGGGTTTCGGGCATTGTTTTGGCTTTCCATTCACAATTTGAGTATTTTCAACCTATGAATATGCAGCTTTTCAAAATGCTGTCAACCCTCACAGACATGTTCACATACAGGGTGCGAGCAGCAACATTGAGAAGCTTCTCGATTATCAAATTATGTATGTCAGTTGGCAGGATTTCAGGAAAAGGCCCAAATCCAGAAGCAGAATACTGAGGCTGAATAAGGTGACGTTAAATGATATTGAAAGGGGAAGCAGGTCACTGTTAAGGGGGAATTGCAATGGGCCGGCTGACTGCAGGTGAAGACAATGAAGGTGAAGGCAAGAATCTAAAGTCACAGGCAGGATACTGGATTATCATAATATTCCAAGAAAAAAAGCAGAATAACACAAAGTGAGAATGGTGAGAATTGTGCATTAAATAGGCTTTCTTCTCTCAGCACAATATTAAATTCATATGAAACGCCCAGTGAGGATCCTCACATGAGTTTAATATGTCTCTGAGTTGGATTAGAACAAACCCCTGCTCGTCTGACTCTGCAGATCATAACAAACAAATCCAAATGATTAGACCTGTGCATATTGTATGAATGTGTGCAAATGTCAAATCTCACCAGATCAATACACCAAAAGAAACCAATGTCTTCAAAAATAATTAATTTTATTATAATTATTTCATTAATTAACATAATCACATGCATATTGCTGTGAATTATGGGTAATCTTCCAAGCATAGCCTGGTGAAGTCTGCATCCTCAGCGATCAATTGTGAAATTCGACAGCTCTCTGACACAAGCACATCTGAATTTAGCCATAAAAGACTATAAAGTCTGTCGGTTGAGAGTGAGAGAATATAGATTTAATATAAGTTAACAAAGCCAAATTGGTCAATTGAAGTAATTTACCCTTCACGTGACCGGCGTAGGTTTCTGTGAAAGGGCAACCTGCATAATGCATCTCAGTGAAATTCCTCTGGGGACCGTTTAATGGCAGCAAACAGCAAACACAACAAAACCAGGAGGGGAAGCGCCACGTCCCCCTCTGCACTGTGTCCGCACACCTCCCTAATTTGATCTCGACGTCGCAGACAAACTTCCCGACTCCTCTCTTCCGCCTGTAGCCAAATCAAAAAGTTCCACATCATTAACAGCTGAAGGTTGCTTTGCCGTTAATGAGAGGCCCAATTAGTCTTTACTAAAACAAAGAGCGAGGGAGGGAGAGGCTCAGAGGAATAGTTTCTCTCCTGCATAGAATGTGTTGACCCATTGCCAAGTTTGCACAGACCAAGAGAACGAGAGAGAGAGAGAGAGGCTGAGAAACAGAAGCACCGGGACCCGAGATAAGAATAGTTGGAATAGAACGGAACTAGCATTTGTATTTGTGCAATCAATATACGTTTTCAAATGTATTGTTGCTCCTATAGCCTTTAAGCCTCTGAGTGGATGAGCTGGTGTAAGTTTGATTGACAGTGAAGAAAAAGAACTGCACCATTTAGCATTTCAACTTTCCTGACGTTTGCAAATACACTTTGGCGACCTGATGCACTTTATCCCCAAGTGGATGTCGGTTTGGCAGCTCATTGACGAAGCCATGGTGCAACATGAGACATGTGTCCATGCATGAAAATCAGAAGGACACTAAGTTAGAAAGCTAATGTGTATTTTGGCTCAAAGTCTGAGACAGAACAGCATTCTGACTTATATATGCACAGACAGTGCCGATGTTATATATATATATATATCATATATCATCAGCTGCAGTCAGAATGGCGGGCTGAGTAGCTATGTAGAAAAATAAATAGATGAATTACTTTACAAAATGTATTCAATCACAGAACAAAACTGAAGTCTATCTGTCAACTGACCCGTCTCAGCTGTACTCGAGCTGATGGCGTCGCCTGCAACGTGGCTGCCAATTAGCTCGTAGTCCGCTGGTCATCTCGACCCTCTGGTTTTATTTAATGTCTTTTCACGTTTTATCGATACTAGAAGGGCAACTGCAGCAACTTACTCACTCTCACTATGCTCATTCATATTTTAAGATGCTACAAATGATGTCCAGCTGTAGAAAAACCGTGAAAAGCCGGCAGTTAGAACTGGCGTGCGGACGGAAACAATTCACCCTCTCGTCTAGTCACACTGGTGTAAACAGGGCGGTTTTAGAGTGCCCAAGACTTGCAGACTGCATGTAGTTGCAAGTTTCAACTCATCCTGCTGTTAATCTTTGGTCTGAACTGGGCTTACGAACGAGGGCAACATGCTAAAATTCACTGTGCTTTGTGTGGTTTTTTTTACACAAGGGTGTAAATAATAAAGTCTGGAAGGCAGAGAGGGAACCAAGTCTCACCTCCGTGCCTGCAGCCAGAGCAGAAAACACCCTGCCTTCACCACCGAGCTATTACATACATGATTTATAGGCATCATGGAGTAATTTTTGTTGAAATTAGAGACTAGGGGCGCCGTGAGAATGGAATGAAAAGAGCTGGATTGCAACTTTAGCCCAAGGCTTCTTCTGCTCGCCTCATGTTGTGACAGGCCACGCATCACAAAAAACAAATAGCTCTGCTCCAATGCAGATGCCTCCTTGCAAACACACACACACACACAAACACACACACACAGGTGCTAACACTGGCACGTACTGGCACATGCAGACACCAAACAGGAGTTCACAGACACACTTTGCCCCATACTGCCCTCCCTCTGTTGTTGCTCATTCGCTGATGTTGCTTGTGTCCCTGGTTTGAATGCAGATTCCTGTGGCAAACAGGAACATTTTCAGCTTCATGAGCTAAAGACGACCACCTGAACGCACCATTAGTTTGGGTCTCTGTGTCGAGGATGAGCTGCAGATCCAGCCCTCTGGCCTTCAGTCCTCTGGGGAACTCATTTTTGTACACTGTGTTCTGGGAAGGATGTAGAATCCTATCCTGACAGTCTCTTCACTTCATTATTCAGTCTGACACTGTGGTCATGTTAGCCATTTCCTGTACCCCCCCGGATTACAACATCCTATACAGAGTTTTTCTCAGCCATGCTTATTGCCATTTTTGTGGCAATTCAGATTTTTCTATTGTTCTGTCTCCGGCACTTTCTTTCTTTCTTTCTCCATCTGGACTGAACGGCCACCCAATGAGCACAACACCAGACTTGTTTGACTTGTCGAACTGATGGGAGGTGTGATGGTGATTTAGAGGTCTGGAACCAGGCTAGTCCAATCCTACTAGAGGTGAAAATTAAGAGTCACTTTGCTTATTTAGTTTGTTAATTCAGTTCCGTACAAAGATTCAAAAGCACTGATAAAGTAAATTGTTTTGATTGTTGTTTGTCTGTACGTGCTGAATAATGTACCTTTAAAAGCAAACTAATCATAATGGCTATTGTGCAGCTGCAGTGCTGCAAG
Source organism: Nannoperca australis (assembly GCA_036023655.1). NCBI lineage: Eukaryota > Metazoa > Chordata > Actinopteri > Centrarchiformes > Percichthyidae > Nannoperca > Nannoperca australis. The sequence goes on from JAVQJD010002343.1 coordinate 4,810, forward strand.
CAGACAGTTACTGTTCACTGTATAGTGGCTTCATCTGACAAGTATCACTTGTTCACCACAGTTCATACAGATGGAACCACCCTGCGCAGGAGTGAACGACATATTTAAAGTTGAGGCGTGAGCTGGTTAGAAATATGACTGTAGAAACATATTTCTACAGTCTCTGTCAGTAACTGTATTGTTAAGGTTGGCCATCTAAAGCACTATGTTTGGAGGTCTGTTCAGAGGTCTAGAGTAGCAGAGAAGGGAGAGGAAAAGAATGAAAGAGACAAAGCACCATTATTTTACACCCTTGGGTCAATGTCAGAGAGAGCTGCTGGCAAATTAAAGAAGAAGAAAGAGGGGCGCCCTCAAAATGTTTTAGGGGCAGTTTTCTTGCCTCTTTTCCAAATGTATCTCTTCCACGCCGCTTCCTTTTCTTCTTTTAATCAACTCCTTCTCTCATACCCCCAAACTCTCCGTTTATCAGCCTCCATCTTGACCTCTCTCCCCCCTCTTCATCTCTGTCTCCTCTCTGAAAGCCAGCACAGCAAAGTCTCAGGGGACTGCAGGCCTCTCTGTCTCCATCAGCATCTTCCCTCCTGCTTTCTCCTCTCCCCTCTTTTTCTTCTCAGAGTTGTCAAATCAGCAGAGGGAGCAGTGGGAGCTCAGTTTTCTAAGTGACATGGAAACTGTACACTGACCAAATATTTGTCACGTACAATGACAAATGGCAGTGACTTATGGCAGCCAGATAAGGGAAATTACATCATCCATTGCAGCGACATTAAACAGTGACATCGTCAGTTGTTAACAAGTTTATAAGATAAAAATATGTAGCAAGGTTTCATATCACCATTGTTTTAACAGCAGCACAATTAGAGGCCGCGCACACTCGGAGTACACCTAGTTTTACACATTGTGCCTGATTAAAACTCTTCTCGGAACCGGGTGGGTGTGTGCAGACCGTGCTGGATTCACATCTCCATCACTCTCTGTTACACCTGTTGGGGTGTAGGGGGCAGTTTGACTGCATAATGACTTGACATGATTCTCTGTATAGCTCCTTCCAACTTCTAAATGAGCAGAGGTCCAGTCAGCCAGAATAAGTGAAAACACCTGTGTGCAAGGACTTTATACTACAGCTGCAACTTTTATTTTGAAAGGCTTGGTAGATGGCATACATATATTATTGTTTACAGAATCATTTTACATTATGGAGGCAGAATCTTATACACGAATCCAGAAAAAAGTAAAGAAATAAATGAATAAATCCAGAAGGAAAAACAAACAAAACAAAAACAGGGAAACATGCGAGTATCTTGAGACATAATACAGGATCTGTTTTAACCACCATCCCATTCTTTCAGTTCTGGAGCTTTTGTTTTCTTCCAGTGTCTTAAAATGACTTGACTGACTTGATTAGACTGGATCATTATTTTCATTTTTGATTAACCCATCTATTACTTTTTTGATTAACTGATTAATTATTCATTCTATAAAATGTCAAAAGAAAAATTTGAATGAACGAAAGTAAAAATAAAAGACTTGTTATGGACGGTGCATGTGTGTGATTAAGATGAATAAACTACAGTGTGTGTTCATGGTGACGAAGGAACATGTCACCCAGTGCAACAACGTGGCTCACTGATGTGAGTGTGTGTCTTGTGTAGCTCTATAGAGCTCTATGGCACAGAGGAATAAAATATATATCTGGCTTACAGGTCAATTCATTGTTAGTTTGGTCTTTTTTTATTGTTACCAAGGACACTTACAAAAACAATGCGTAAAAATATTATTATGATCAGTTTAACAGACAGCAGTGTCAGGGCTACTTCTGTGATGCTTTATAATTCAGAATTTTTAAAGTTCTTCAACTTTGCATCAAGCTGTGCACCTGCTTTTGGGTAAATCTGAATAATTGATGTACACTTGTGGTGGACTAGTGCTTGTATCTGGTCCTTGTCAGAGCAGAATGATAGAGATGGCACATAAAGGCGGCGGTGTGTGGAGAAATAAACCAACAGCCTGCCAGAGGGCAAAAAAAACTCAGTGTCCAGGGAAACGCTTTCATCAAGTCCTGCTCATAACAGACGATTTACGGCCATCTGGGGCTTTGACCAAGGCTGAGGTGTGTTTGTGTGCATATGGGTGTCTGAGGATAGTTGTGATCATAACTCACCCGGACGAGAGAAAAAGTGAGAAAAAGAACCTGGTAAAAACACATCAGCGTGTTTCAGCACCTGAATAGATTTTAAGATGGTGACCAATGTGTCTTGTAAAATCAAAATAGATTTGTTAGCTTGTCAACACACACACACACACACACACACACACACACACATACACACACACAGTCACCCTGCAGACCTTGTTGATATCTTTCAGTTCCTGCAAGTAACATAACAAACTTGTTCTGAATGCTGAAAAAAATAAAACTTTCTAAACTCTGAAGACAGACCAAAAAAAATCGACTGCTGCTTGTAAACATAAAGTGTATTAAATATAAATGATGGCTGCCTTTCCTCCAGGCCACACATTCAGCATCCTGATAAGAAAATCATCCTTAAAAAATTGGGTTTCATGTTACTTTTCAGCGGGGCGGTAACCCTTTATGCATTTTATGCATAACATTATTTTCATTGTCTTTGTTTCTTGGGTCACGTAATACAGAACAGAGTGCAGTAAAATTAACAGTATCATAGCTGTTTAAATCATTTTAAAAAGAAAAATGCCGTTTTCATTATGTGCTGAAATTGTATAGATGGAAATCCTGGGTACAGGTTTATGGTGTATGCCTGATTAGACTTATCCCCAGCGAAGTGTGAGCTTGTGCCGCTCAGCTTGTCAGGGTGGTGTGGCCTCCTACCGGTCCAAAGACTCCAGCAGCTGATTTCCCTGATTAGCGCTCCACCATGTAGAAGGGAGGAACACATGTGAAATCGCCTGCTGAGATGGTGGCTCAGAATAAAAACCCGCAGACTGGCACCTCCATAGCACAGCGCAGGGGGGTCCCCGACCTCTTTACTCAAACATTCCCACACAGCCCATTCAGATGAGCTCAAGTACATGTAGAAAAGTGGATATTATTTAACATATTTAATATATAGATTTATAAATAAATATCGTTACAATATTCTTTCCTATATAAGACATAGTGGTCCTGGAATTGTTGCTGCTGGATGCTTCATCTATTATCTATTACCTCTATCTGTTATGACTTCTATGTTTGCTTTCGAACTAGTCTTTGCACACTTGTTCACAAGTAAGGTTGAGGTATGTGAATGTGTGTGTCAGTTTATCATAGCATGGTAGTGTATTGCTCATTGCGACATTAAATGCACTACAGATCAGCCTTAAATCTCTTTATAATCCTATTTATGTGTTTCTCCTCCTAAACACAAAGGCTGTATGGGGATACATTTTTTAATCAAATTAACATTTCTTTTTCAAATGAGTTAATTAATCTGCCTCTGGGTCACACGAACCCATGACTGGGAATCACTGGTTACAATGGGACCAGGGGGGGGGGTTCCAGAAACATGTCTTGGTATATGCTAAACATCCTCTCAAACAGTGTGAAACAATCACAGATTAACTCATAATGTGGAAGACAAAGAGAGAGAGTGAAGGCACATTGAAGCAGACAGTTGATTACATGCGATTGGATGAGATTCCTGTGGAAAACAGGGTTGTTGCGGCAATTCATAATGGAACACAGCCAAGTATGAGACACATAAGTAGATAAGTGGTGCATACAGCATGCAAGTGACAGTACCACAGCTTACATATAACGAGCCTCTTCCTCTTTTCTCCCCCACTTTCTATTCTGTGAACATGCAAATCAGAGCAACTGCATTTGCATCTCACCTGCCTAAACAGGCAGGAATTAGCAGAGACAATCAGAACACATGAGGAGTGAGAGACGAGATGTGAACAGCACCTCTCCCCAGGCTGATAAAAAATTCAGCACTGTGGCTTTTTAAACCGAGCACACAGCCGTTTAGACACACATACACAGAGCAGAAAACAGACTTGATCGCATTGGTGGAAACCGGCTGAAATCCAGACAGATATTTGTTCATTTGATGACACAAGAAGCCAACTAAGAAACAAAACGTTCACTCACAGCAGGACTTCTGACGGGAGGCCTCATCACGTGTTGATACATGTCGTGTGACTTGACAAGATCAAAACCCCCTGGAGAAGTTTCATCACCACTGGTTCATAATTTAAAGTGAAAGTGTACTGAGTTGATGTGTCAGTGAGTCTTTCTATGAACAAGTGAACAGCAGATGCAGGCTCTGAAATGTTGCTGTCCATGGTGCTGAAGAGAGTGATGAGTCCGTTTTAAATTAACCTGGTGTATTTAACAGATTGGAAGCTGTGTTAGGAATTAAAATACAAAACACTAGAAACTAAATACCCCTCTTTACATTATGTAAAGGTTAATACCCTCCAAGCTGTAGTTAGCTTCAGTTACTGTAACGGCTAAGAAAGGCTCCACAAAACCCCTTACAGTCATGGGAGGCACATCTATGAGGGTATTATGCTGCTTACACCATGACCACTAATCACATTTAAGTTAGTAATTTACTCATTAAAGTATTTGGGATCTCGCTTTTCTGTTTTAAACTTTGTAAATTTGTAGTTCCTGGGCTTCAGCATTCTGCTTTTTGCGTTGCTAGGCAACACCAAGCTAAACAGGAGGCTGAGCCAGGAGTTCAACTTGACAATGAGAAGTTTAGAAATCCGGAGGGAAAGAGAAATGTGCTCTCATGTCTCGCATACACTCACTGTATTAAGAATAGATTTCGAATTGCACACCTGCATCATAGGTGTCACTGTCCAATCACTAAAGGTTAAACCACACCTCCCAGCCAATCAGAATCAATGATTTTCAGTGCATCATCAACAGTTTGTGCAGATGTCCTCAAATCAAGGTCACAAGCTGTAAACACTTTGTGTAGCTGCTAAATGTTCCACTTTCTTCATCGGCTATTTTCTCACTTTGTCTACTATTTGGTGCCGTAACTTCAAAGACGCTACGTCCAGTGTGTTTACCAAGGGCTGTCTCTCTTGAAAATGGCTTCCTGCATGAGACTGAATCAAAACAATAGTTTCCTGGGCCCTAAAACCAAAACAACAAGCTGAAAGAGGCTAAACTGCTCTGTAGAGCTGTGAACATATTATCATTTATTTCAAAGCAGAGCCAAACAGTGTCGCTCGCTGTAGTTTCTATTGTTGGTAGAAAAAGATATTCATTTGTGCTGCTTCAACATTTCTCTATCAAGAAAGAAAAAAGGTTTTCCCACACTATTGAAGATGAGATCAGACTAAAAGAACAGAGGCATTTCAACCAGATACTCTTTACTTTACTTTTCACTAATAGTAAAGAAAACATGGACAAAAAAATAAGTAGCATTCACATCTGTCACCTTCCATAGATGTAGATCATGTGCTTCTTCCACCATGACCAGCTGTTTTTTTTTTACCTGCCAGTAAACAGCTTCAGTGTGAGGTTATGCAATGAGCTGCAGCAGTGAAAACTGTATGACTCTACTCTACTCGGCAAGAGACATATTCTGATTCTAATTTAAAATGTGTGTTTTTACTATGTTAACTACTAGCAATTACATGTATAGCCAAATGTCATCCTTCAACCGCTGGTTGTCGAGGTGGTGTCCAGGTCATAATGTGGGCTTTGGAGATAATTGGGGGACTTTTTGGAAAAGACCTGGTCTGATTAGGAGAGATGGCATTCATCCCATTTTGGATGGGGCCGCTCTCGTATCTAGAAATCTGGCCGAGTTTATTAGTGGCCCAAAGCCATGACGACTCAGAGTTCAGACCACAGACTTAATACTAACCAGGAGGCAGAGTTGCAGTCTTACGCATCTCTGCGCTTCCATTAGAGCAGTTACCCACCCTAAACTGCACAGAGAGGGTGTCTTGTCTCTAACCACTTAATTTATTTAAATCAAAAGTAAACAGAAGAGGAGTTGCACATAAAAACCCAATAAAAAGTAAAACTATCACTGCATCAGTACAACAAAATAGTAGAATTAAATGTGAACTCTTAAACATCAGATCTCTGTCATATAAAGCTGTTCTAATAAACAATCTAATATCAGATTACAATATTGATTTATTCTGTTTTACATGATGAATACGTTGAATCCACTCCCCCTAGTCACATTACTTCCTCGAGGCACAGGCCGAGGAGGTGGAGTTGCAGCCATCTTTGACTCAAGCCTCTTAATCAAACCTAAACCTAAACTAAATTATAGCTCGTTTGAAAGCCTTGTTCTTAGTTTTTCCACACCCAACCCTGGAAACACTACAGCCAAATCTATTTGCTATAGTGTACCGAGCTTATGATATGGCGCTATCGGAATGAAACTGAATTGAATTAGATCAATACACACCCACTGGTTGTATTGCTGAATGTCACTTTACTAGGACGTTGACCTAGATAAAGCCTTGGAGAGAAAGTGGCCCGCACCTTCAGACTGAAACCATGTTTCAGTTTTAATTAGAGGGGAGAACTTTATCTCCCTCGCTCTGTTCCCCTTCAGCCACCTGGCCGAGGCTGCAGCAGAATGTAAATTGGGTTCTGGGCTTTAATTGGATACTGTACATGCCGGGAAGGACCCTGCACACACCACCACACACACACACACACACAGATCTGCTGTCTCTCATTGGCAGGTTGAACTGGAGGACTGACAGAGGATCGCTGGACAAGGGAAGCTTCGCAAAGCTAAGTAAGTTGGCTTGCTTAGATGTACCTTGACTTCTTCCACCTCCATAATGGAGAGAGTGCCTGGAAGAACTCGCCACATTAGATATGTCGGACATGTTGAGATGTAAGATGTAACAACAGTTTGGGTATAACTGTAAGTATAAATAACAAAATAATTGACTTTCCAGAAGAAATCTTCAGTGGCGACTTTATGCTGCACTAGTAGGTGAAGCCAATAGGTCAACCAACAAATCATTAATGTGTCAGCTGTCTCGCCTTTGCATCTATCAGCTCGTTTAAAACTCACTAATTAACACAGTTGCCAGGCAACCAGTGGAGGCTCCAGGAAGTCACTAGTGTTGGCCAAGATATAGTCTGGCACAAAACTCACCACGAAACAGTGAATTGTTGTTTTTACACTTTTGTTTGTGTACGAACTGAACAGAGTTACTGAGCTGTAGAGGTGCTGGTAGGTAGACTGTGTCACCTTTGGACAGGGCCAATGATTAGACATAATAATTAGTTAGCTATTAATGTACATTGATTTCATTTACACACAGAATGTTGAGACTGAAGAGAAGACGGATGGGTGCAGCGTGGAAAAGCACTGGAGGAGCAAATGTGGCTGTGATACTGAATAACTTCGGCCTCGGTTTCAGAGACGACAAGTTAGCAACTGGGTGTTAAAAAGAAAAATTCTAATTAGTCTAGAATCCTCCACAATGACAATATTGTGCGTGTGTGTGTGTGTGTGTGTGTGTGTGTGTGTGTGTGTGCGTGCGTGCGTGTGTGTGTGTGTGTGTGTGTGTGTGTGTGTGTGTGCGTGTGCGTGTGTGTGCAATCTTTTTTTGGGAACTCTTACTTGCAGAGAGCCAGTTGCCTCTGTGAATTCAGCAGCTGACAGTGACAAACTGTTGTTTATTCTGCATTTGTGGGTGCTGCACACACACCAGGAGACCCCCCCCCACACACACACACATAAACACCCCCCCACCCCCATTGGGAGATGCTTCAAAGCATGGCATCGCTGTCGGCTGTATTGCTTTGTGTTTCATGTGTCCTCTATTTTCCCCCCCAGCACCTTCCTCCCCTCCCCCTCCTCCCCCATTCTTTATTAATGGCCCAGATGTGGCGGTGGCACACGGGGAGCTCATTACACCGAAGACAACACAGCGCAGATATTTCCATATTCAAACATTTTGGTAGGAGGCGCTTTCATGTAATATGTAACCAAACCAGTGTACAGCTTCTAAAACTAACAATGTTGCTTGTTCGACAGTTTCCACTCTATGTTTGATTAGGTGGGAGGAGGAGGAAGAGGAGGAGGAAGAGGAGGAAGTAAGTTCATGCATTATGTAACTTCATGTAGCTGTGGCTTGTGCAACAGTGTCAGCCAAGTGTTTCAGGAAGGAGGGAGGAAAGGAGCAGGAAGTAGCAAGGAGGCAAGTGATGTGACTGAGGGAGAGGTGATGATGAGGCGGAGACAGACAAACAGTAAGGGTGGAGGAGGTGAGGAGATGGAATAAGGAAAGAGGGCGAGTGGAGAAGAAATTGGTGTAAGAAGAAAACAGGTAGAGGGTGGAGAAAAGGATGGGGTGAGGGAGAAGAAGACTGAGAAAACAGGAAATAGGTGTGGGGGGAAATGAAGTGAAAAGGAGAAGGTGGAGAACAAGAGAGGAAGGGCAGGAGAAAACAAGGAGAGAGAGACTGTGGGGAAGAGGTGATGAAGACTAGGATGATGAAAATGAAGTGGGGAGAAGAGGTAAGAACAGGAGAGACAGGCAGGAGAGGAGATGAGAAGGAAGAGATGATGAAGAGTAGGAGTTAGAAGAGGTGAGAGAGGAGGTTGTTCAGGAGGAAGACGAGATAAAGGATTAGAGAGGGGATGTGGAGGAGAAGGAGAAGGAGGATAGTGGAGAACAAAGGAGGCAGGAGGGAGGAGAAAAGAAATAAGGGCAAAAAATAAGACAAGGTGAGGACAGGACAGGAGTGAAGAGGTTAGGCGAGAAAGAGGTGATGAGGACTAGGAGGCAGAAGAGGGAGGAGAAAAAGAAAGAGGAGGAGAGGGAGGAGGAATGGAAGAAAAGAGGTGAGGAAGAGGAGGAAGTAACCCAAAAAAGGGGTAAGGAACTGAAAAAGAGGAAGAAAAGAAGGTGGGTGGAAGGAACAGAGGAGAGGGCGGTGAAGGAGAAATCGAGAAAAGAGAGGGATTAAGTGTGGGACAAAGTGAAGAAGAGGAGAAGGAGGAAGTGAGGAAAAGGAGGTGAGAAAGAGGAGGTGGGCGTCAGGAGTCAGAGTCACTTTCGTCTCAGAAATTTGTCGTGTTGATCAGAGGTGTGAACGCAGCAAATCTGACAAATCTCTCTCACAAACCATCCAAAGAACGAGGTGGCTGTGTGTGTGTGTGTGTGTGTGTGTGTGTGTGTGTGTGTAAGTTACACCCTAGGGGACAGTCAACCTTTCCAGTGAACAGTCTTTATCAGCCTCCTGTTTGGGTTAGCATCTGCACCGCACGATCAGCTATTGTTCCCCTCCTCAGTAACATGACGCTGGGCCTACAGAGGCCACGTGGACGCCAGTTACTCATTTCCATATGCTTACATTTCCTGCCTTGTATGGCCAGAGGATCACAGCCCATAATGTATGATGCATGGCGTGTTTTATCTTGACGACATGTTGCGTGTTGCCTGCAGCTCGTCATCCACCCAGCTCTTTTACCGTTCCACTCCTGCAATATTTAAAACCAATCTATCCAGTGGACGACTAGGACATGCGCGCTACAACGGCCCAAAACATTTCCACCACGCTAAGTCGCGAGCAGACAAGAGAGTGTGTTTGTTTTAGATTGAAGCAGGAAAAAAAGTGGAGTAAAGAGGCAACATAAAAATGTACGTATTCTTCTTTGCATGTTGCTAAAAAAGCTGATTTTAAAAAATGTGGTCATTGAACTTCCTCTTCACACCCTGTCATGCACACAACAACAATATAGAGATTTTTAGGTTAACTAGATTATCAGTAAGAGAGGTAACCAGCAAATCTGTGTGAGACCACTAACACTATAATACTTTATTTTAGTATGTGATCACTATGAAATACGGACCTAATAAAGGAAAGTTTTGGTTTCTGTGTAACTTTGTTTTTATGCTCACCCACTCAGTTCATTTCAATTCAATTAAAAGGGCTTTAATGGCATGAAGACTTCAAGAACAATGTTGCCAAATCATCAACACACTCTTTGTGTGTCTCTCTTTGTCATTTTCAAACAATTAGTGTTGGGAGGATGAACAGAGCGTCATGTTGAAAGAGGAAAAGCTTTTCCCCTTTGTGCCACAAAGCTGTAAGTACACTGTTGTCTAAAATATCATTGTATGCTGTAGCAATAAGATTTCCCCTCACTCGAACTAAGGGGCCTAACTTGTGAAAAACAGCCTCAGAACAAAAGCAGAGTAAAAAGTTTGAGATTTGCCAGCAACAATTGCCCTGAATGACTTAAAAATAAACATCTTTATTTTGGGGGGTGAACGTGAGTTAAAGAAATGATCTGATTAAAGTGAATCAGTCTGTATTCAATATCTCGTGTGATTTCACCATGTCAAAGCTTCAGTCCTTAAGATTTGAGCCCTCGTTGATTTGGTGACACCAGTGGTTACCATGGTAATTGTTTTGTTCTGCCCCTCCCCTCAGCCACGTCCTCTCCTCCCCCAGGCCCAGACTTGCTGTTCTTCCTCCTTCCACCAGATGCCCTCAGACTGTCACACCTGTCCCAGTCACCTGACTCCCACCTCCACCTGCTCACCTGTTCCTCATTCCCCAATTACCACAGTAAACAGGAACGTAAGCTCCTGGCAGGTTAGTGCTTGTTGCTTACGTTCCAGCCACCTGAACCGCAATCTGTTCCTGGCTGCCTGTACCTTTCACCTGTGGATGCTCCACTGCTTCCAGTTGGACTTATGTATCATCCCTTTACCAGTGAAACAGTTCGGTGCTAGTGAGTCCGGTCATCTGCATTTGTGTCCTTTCCCTTGTGGCCTCGCACACTGTGAGCAGCGACTTTGTCAGAAATACAACACAAGAGCAGCTGACGTGTCTGTTTTAGAGTGCAGCCAAACAAACACAGGCGTCAGACAGAAGGCAGCCAAGAGTCTGCCTTTTTTCATCTCGCCATAAGCAACAGCAATCGCTTCACTCTGCGCACATGGCGAGTAGTCTTCCACACAACAGTAGGACAAAGTAAAGAGGAGTTGGTGTGTCACAGCTTTCAATATGTAAATTTGCTGGTTGAGGCCCAAAAAGATTATTGAACGAATGTCTGATCACTGTCAGCACTAACCTCTGTCTTCAAAATAAAAGCCACCCTGTGTTTTGCCAGTTGACTGCTTTTAATGTGCAGCAGCAGTAGGAAATCTTGGGTTAGCGTTAGCAGGAACTTAATCCAGCTCAGATTCGGCTGTAGGAGGGTGAACTGTGAACAATGAGCCTGATTCAGTGAGATAAAATCATGCTGTACGTGTCGCATCGTTTCCTCTGAATCTCCTCATGCTTGTAGAAGCGTCTTGAGTTCAGCGCAGGAATGGCGGACTCCACCACTTACAATTAAACGTACTATATAGGTAGGTAACTATAGAATGTACTTTGAATGGCTGTTAAAGAAGAAGCAGACTGATGGGGTTTGATTTCATGAAAATCTTTCAATGTATTTATCTTATCTTTTTATTTTAATTTTTTAGGCACATTGAGCGCATCAAAGCTTTGCACCGGTGAAGTGGCATTTTTCCAAGGCACACCAATGTTTTTCTTTTCCTGTATCTGTTTGGTATTTTAGTGACTCGTGTGCTGCGGGCAGAGGAGAGGCACAGTGTGTGTGTGGGGGGGGGGGGGTTGTCTTTGGCAATGCAGTGGTGCACAGCAATTTTAGTGTCAAGTGTTTACCGTATTTGATGCCATCTGCTGTCTGGCTTTTTGGATCAGTTCAAGAGTTCACAAAGCACCGCAAACTGTCATTTTATTTGGTGGCACTTCAACATAAACCTCTAAAAACTCACTCAAATCGCTTTTTGCCTGTTTTCACTTTCCTTATACATTTTTTCAACCAGTAGACACATCTAACTGCATAGTTAGAAAAGAGACCCAGATGCTTGTTGTATAAAAGTCGACATCATGTCACAATGAGTTTGCTTTTAGCACTGCTTGGTCTCACCTTGCAGTTTCCAATTCCCCCTAAAACTTCCTTTGGTTTTGCCTTGTTTGAATGTTTTTACAGTCAACCATTGCAAATCTGCCAATGTGTGAACATGTCCAAACGTGTCTCTCTCTCTCTCTCTCTCTGTGTGTGTATGTGTGTGTGTCTGCTGAGGTATTATGAGCGGCTCAGTGGATGTTGCTGTATTATCAGCAGATATGAGCCGAGCAGACCTGCTTGTTTGTTCAATCTGTGGCTCCACTGCTTCAAATCAAATCTCCTGTAATTAGCTCTGTCATGTGTTCAAGTTCGGGGTGTTCTCAGTGGGCTTTGTGTGTGTGTGTGTGTGTGTGTGTATAAACAGAAAATAATCATATTCATGTGGCGCTCGTCTCAGTCCAGCTCAGAGTGCAGTCTCACTGCACGTGTGTGTGTGTGTGTGTGTGTGTGTGTGTGTGTGTGTGTGTGTGTGTGACGCTGGTTAAGGTGGCTGTGGGCCGAGATGTTCCTGCACTTTTATCACATCCGCGTCATGAAGGATGGAAAGTAGCTATGGGAAAGATTTCATGTAAAGTCTTGTGAGCGTTCACGGCATCCGAACAACTCGCTATTTCATCTGACGTGTGACACGCTGCGTGTATTAATTGATTTAGAATAACTGTCTGCCGTTGTTTTCTGATGGTTCCACCCCGAAGAGCAATTTTAGCTCCCATTAGAAGATGAAAGGCCAAAATGGAGAAAAAAAAAGATGCAATTTCAAGTTTCTCCACATAAGTGTGGACGTGGCCTCAGAGACAGAATGATAAGAGGGAGGAAGTCAGACAGTGAAGTGCTGAATTCTCCCTGGAGATGGATAGAGAGAAAAGGAGACAGTTTCCCCTTATTCCTTCTCATCTGTGACCCCCCCCCCCTCGTCTGTCTCTCTTTCACACACACATATTCAGTGTCCACACACATCTCTGGCATGCAGTCACACGCAGCCTACAGCATGCTGGGTAAATACATGACAGACACACAAATAGAAACTGACCATGATGCACATATCTGCCCCCCCTACACACACACACACACACACACACACACCATTATAATAAGGATTTGTTTGTGTTTGTTTGGATGCAGTTGTTGGGTTGCCAGCTGGTGTTGCTGGTTGCCAGGTTTCTTACAGCTGGCTGGGCATGTCACAGCTGCGACCCACACCAGTGACGCCGGGCTGAACACCTCTACTGGCCTCATGGAGCTCAGTCAGACGGACCACAAATAACAGGGGTTTTTATCAAAAACCACAAAGGTTGTCGCTTCTTCGATTGGACTTTCAAATTTTGGGATGTAATGAACGTAAAAGCCTGTAAAGGGTTTTAGAGCAATTTAGAAAACCCCAAACTGATCTCAGCGCTGTCTTTCAGCATCACCACGCTGTGATAACCACAGTGATCACACATTCCCAATGGAAGCTTCTCAGGAAAACCACAGCCTTTCACTGTCAGCCGGTGTAGCTTCTCTGTCCAACCACAGTCCTGTAATGTGGTCTATATGAGCCGCCGAGGAGCCGGAGCACTTTGGATCAAGGTCCTCGCTCAACACGACCAACTCATTCACTTTCTGCTCTCACATTTGCTCCTCTGTTTGGGGGATTGAGACCAGAGCTGTATGTTTCTTACTTCTTTCTTCTCTTTCCACTATTCTTTCTCCTTCATCCATTCCCGCCCCCAACCCCCCTCCTCCCCGCTTCTCCACTCTCCTTGGCCTTGATATCAAATAAAGATGAAGGTGTCGCACTAATCGACAATGTTGCCAATGAATCATTTAACAGTGTTAGTCTAACATCGCAGATTCCAGGTCAGTGCGTCTCACTACACATCCCGCTGCCAGCAGGGTTTAGCCTGGTTCGTCATGTCTGCTGCAGACTGGCTGCGCCGTGTCTCTGCTGCTGCTGCTGCTGCTGCTGCTGCTGCTGCTGCTGCTGCTGCTGCTGCTGCTGCTGCTGCCAACCAGCAAACACTTTTTCTGCCCCGGACATCCCTCGGGCACTGGGCACTGGGCACTGGGCACTGGGCACCGGGCCCCGACATGTGCAGGCTTGTCCCCGCTGGAGTGGGGAAACGCTGACGGGGTGGAATGTTTTAGAGAAAAGCATACATTTACCCCTTAGCTTGGTTTGGTTGGATTAACGCATTTGAACAAATCTGATCTCCAGTTATTTGGTTTCTTAAACCAGCAAAGTTAGAATTTGTTTCCAGGCATCATTTTCAGGGAAGATGTTGTATTTAAAAATCTATGTTTTGCTATCCTGCTTCACATTATTGAGTTTTGGTCTGGCACACCAGTCCTTTTTTTGAACTGGCATTTAGATTGTAGGTTGTTCAAAGGTGGCTTTACATTGTGTGTATGCATGATGACTGTAACTTAGTGTCACCAACTCTACTAGGATTTAATTTAAATATAATTTATTGTCTGTGACATCATCTGGCATTTCCCCTGGGGGGATCCGGCTGAAATTAAACAAATTGGCAATAAAAAAATAAACGATTTAATGGCATGTTGGCATTAGTACTGTAGGATAAAATATTGCCTGATGTTATTTTTGGTGTCAAATAAATAGTGTTTTGGACAAAGAGTATGCATAATAAGCTGTTCCCAAACCTTTTTGGTCTGTTTTCTACTGTATTGTGTCTTTGGGAGTCATTGAAAGACCGAAAAAAAATACATTTAAATTTCGTTTTTTGGACGTTATAAATTTGGGCATTAATTTGGTGATTATTGGACTGCCAGGCTGCTTTGGAGGTATGGAGATGGAGACCATATTCTGACGGCTTCACTTGTGTCTGTACCTGTGTTATTTTCAAGATAGGGTGTTTTTTTCTCACAAAGGACCACGAAGGGTAAAAAGACAGCTATCTATTCTCTGGATAGATTATATTACATGTTCATATTCATGTAACTTTACACAGTAGCAAAGAAGTAGTAGTCTTTACAACATAATACTAGTTTCCTGCATAGGAAAAATCAATGGGTGCAAATATAAGCAAAATTAATTACTTACCCTGTAGACTCATACTGTGTTTTGAAACGTCATGCCTGGATAAGCTTGAGTTACATCCATAATATAATGTAAAGTATATAACTCATGCAGGGTTGTTCACAAGACTGCAAGTTGAAATTAACAACTAACCTGAAGCAACCAGATCATGAAATTATGTTTTTACTGTATGTCCATACTGTCTCTTATTGTATTAGTGTGTGTGTGTGTGTGTGTGTGTGTGTGTGTGTGTGTGTGTGTGTGTGTGTGTGTGTCTGTTTGAGATAAAAACAAGATTGTGCAAGTCTTTGTGTTTTAGAGCATGACGATGCTTGTGTGTGTTCAAGTGTGTAAATGGTTTTACTGTTATGGATATAATTATTTTGTATATTTGAGTCTGTGTTTCTGTGCATGGGTCTGTGTGTGTGTGTGTGTGTTTGTGTGCATGGGTCTGTGTGTGTGTGTGTGTGTGTGTGTGTGTGTGTGTGTGTGTGTGTGTGTGTGTGTGTGTGTGTGTGTGTGTGTG
>JAVQJD010002347.1:0-11121 GCA_036023655.1 Nannoperca australis
TCGTATACGGTCATGTATATATCATGGTGCTAGTTTTAATTTGAGCTCAAATGCTAAGTAGACTTCAGGTCTGTATGTTGGTCATTTGTGTCCACGTACAAGTGTACATCCTGTGTCTCTGCATGTATAATTTATTAGCTCATGTACATCCTCAGCTCTCTCAGATGTGGGACCAACTTTCCTTTTAAAGTGAGGGGTGTCTGTCTAATATTACTTGCTGTACGTGCTGCAGTGTAAGCTTATCTCCAGCTAAGCCTTTATGCTATGCAAAGGAGTGAAAGATTACCCCTTTCACTGCTCCCCTGTTCATAACCCCCCCTCTGGCTCACCCATGGGGAGCTCAGAGTAAATGAAGAGAAAGGGAGGAGGCCATTGTGCAACTATGTGGATTGGTGACTTAATCCCTTCTTCAACTTTTCATGTTTGGCGCCGTTCAGGCTCTGTACACAGACTAGTGTGTATGCTTGTACTATGACTAATAAAAGCATGTTTAAGAAGTAAGTGCTCACAATGTCTCCCACTCAGGAACAAGCTAACCAGCCAATGAGCAGGGACATGACATGGTGATGATCAGTTTGACCATAATCATAAAGTCCTCCCAATGACAAAATGACTGATGTCCAATCAACATATTAACTGATCCACCATCTATAAAAGCTTTTCTTCAGTGCTTGACAGGGTCACCTGTTTCAGATCTGAAAATACAACACACATATTAGTACAAGCTTGTTGCTCTCTTAGGTTTTATAAAATCAGTTGTATTAATGCTTAGATCCTCTTAGTTGTTAGAGCTAATAGAATGAGCATCAGCAAATTAAATGAGAGCGTTGACAGGATGTCAAGGGAACGTCTGCGTTTAATCTCTCCCCTGAGGTCAATGAAGTTTAGTTCAATTAGACACAGCATGCTTGTCATACTGGCATAACTACAAACACATGAAGATGGGTCCACATTGGTGGAAGAAGTATTCAGATTCTTTACTTTATTAAAAGCTGGAATACCACAATTTAAAGATATTGCAAGTTAAAGTCCTGCATTCATACATTCATATATAAATATTATCAGGAAAATGTACTTATAATGGAACTAATCAACATTTTAAAATGAACGATTGCGCAAATGTCTACGTGTAATATGAATGGGGTTGCTTGAAGTGATGAACCTACAGAAAATGATTGCGGCTACAACTTTATTGTTTCGGTTCACTCTCTCACGTCAGTCTTGTTTCTGACAGCAGCAGGCAGCTGGTGAACATAACACCAGAGACAGACATTTCTCTTTGGTGGAGACCAAAACCAGTTTGTCAGGTGGCCAGAAGAATGTCTCTGAATGCTAATGTTGCTTTGTATCTGTTGGATGTGCAAATAGGCAGCTTGTTGTGAGCAAAACATTGGTGATGTATCAAAAGTTAAACTACACCCTTTCAGAGGGTTACATTATAATACTGGTTAATTATTATGATTGAGGTGTAAGCAGTGGCATTAAAGCATTCAAATTTGCTCCACATCTGTCACATCACACGTTGTAGCTGGTTGAAATTTAGCTAATTTTATTTTATTTTTGTACACTTTTTTATTTGTTTACAACTGACTTAATTATTAGTTTAACAGTGCATCACATCAGCAGAAGCTTTGTACATAAAATATTAATGTGGAAATATTCTGAATGAAAATCCTAACCATCAGAGTAACTAGTAACTGGTTTTGCAGGAAGAAAGTATATCTATATTTATATATATAGATATATATATAGTATAATAATATTTTCCTCTGAAACACAGTATAATAAAAGTATAAAGTGGCTTAAAATAAGTGACGTACAGCTCTTAAATGTAAATGCACTGTACCTTCCTCAGGCACTCCAGCTCTTTTCCTCTCAAGCATGCAGTTTTGGACGTCAGTATACAAGCAAGACAAGGGTTAATGCTGCTGATGGGTACAACTGCTCTGTGTGTTTTCTCCAACGTACAATGGGACCTATGTACTCAACATCTTATCCACAGGCTGGACGTGAGCAACAAGTGGACTAATGAGCATTTTTTTTTAGCATAAGAATCATTACAAAGCTCAGTGGCATACAAGGCTGCAGCCATACTGTATACTCATTTAGCCAACATGGCCTTGTGTGGCAGAACAAATCCCCTTACACTATGGTCTTTGTGTAATTGTGAGCAAATCTCTATTGACCAATGCACTGCCATCAGTAAGGAAAAGTGCTGATTTATCATTTCAAGAGGGTTTGAAAATAAGCAGCTTAAACATGTATACACCGTACACCCACACTTAACAAATGTCAGGCCTTTCTAACTGGTTCTGTTTAGCACAGCGTTTGGTTTTCATGCTTATAACCTTGATCTTTTGGAGGATCTTTTTACCTTCCTATAAAGTATAATCAACTCCTTGCTGGGCCAAATTCCAATTCATACCATGGATGATGAAAAACACAAAGTCGCCTAATTTCTATTCTCCTCACAGACGTAGGTCTATTGCAGAGAGATTGGTGGTGATTGTGTTCAAGCTCTCAGGTCTGTAGGGGGAAACTAGTCAGGAATTACTGTAGGTAGGCTGACACTGTGCCTTTTGAACAAGCACAAGCTACCATGTGCCCCTTGAAGCATGAGTGACATGCAAGAGAGAGTATTTTTGAGTGAAAACACTACACAGGATAACAACGTACTGCTTCATGCCAATATTTCCCAGACGTACAAATGTACTCAAGGAGAGGACTAGTACATTTAGTTTTTGCCTTGTTCTTTTCTGTCTTCATTTGATCAAAATAAAGGTGCAATATACACCAGCCCTGCAATTAAGCCAGAGTTAACAGAGTTCCTGCTGGAGTTATTTCCTTTAGAAAAACAGTCAAATATGGCACGCACGGCGTCACAGCTGTAAGCTTCACTGTAAGAAAGATTGGTTTGTGATCTTGGTTTTTCCTGTGGCGAGTTTGGATATTTTTGTTCTTTTCTGTTTGACGTCCATATTTCTCTCACAGCCAGAAGATTTAGTCAGATCAGGGTGTAAAAGCTTGTCTATCTGTGCTAGTCTTGTGATGGTTTTGCAGCTTGTTTGTGATGCTGCCTCGCCTTTTGCAGAGTGCATGCTGGGATGGGCTAGAGCCCCTCACAACTTTAACTAGAAATATTCAGAATTGAAACTCTTATACTCTTAAGTACAGCCTTAGTTCATGTCTTTATTAAAAATAGAGATTATTTTAGAACTGTCTGTCAGTACGGTTTTATGAATGACACAAAGCTTTCAAAGAAGGGTCTGGTTCACTCCATTGGCTCCATTAGCAGCAGCCGGGAGTCCGTGATGTCAGTGTTAACGCTGCAGCCCGAGTGCACAAAGCCGGTGGCAGAATAACACATTTCTCGGAAACATACAGTAAACTCGTGGATGAAATTACACGCAGCCTGTCTCCTGTTCTACTTAAGCTATTGGAGATAAATGGATGTAATGATGAGCGTATGCTGTATGTTTGGCAGTTAGAACAAATGCTGTCTCTTATTTGGTCTGTTTTACCTGCTGGAGAGACATTTAACTTAATCAAACAAGCTCCTTTGATATCTGAGAAATAAAATGAATAACACAAGCAGTTATGTACATACAGAAGGTATGTATTTTTGTTGGATAGAGGAAACTGACTCCTGGGTTATTTAGGAATGACAGACAAAAGGGTGAATAAAAAAAAGGGAATACTGTTGTCTTGCTGAGAATATGATCAAACATTTGAAGGCGCAATTTATATTTGTCGCATTTAGATATTGTAGCTTCAGAGCAAATACCCCTCACCCTCCCTTAAAATATCTCTTTAATCCTTAATATGTTTCTACAGAGTAAATATTCCAGTCAAATCTCTCAGTTTTAAAACTGTGTGTGCAAACTATGCAGCTACAATAAACATAAATAAAGTCTTTCTCAAGGCTAAGGTGAGGAACTAGCAACAAAATACTATGACATGAAGCAGTAAAATACAGTTATACAATAAAGATGTGTACATGTTCTTATAATAATCATCCTTGATGTACAAAGCATGTTTCTGAGCAGGAGCAGAACAATTTTAGGTGCCACTGAGAAAAATCATAATGTTTCACATTTGCTGTGTTAAAAACAAGTTTTAACACAAGGGTGTTTTGACTCTGATTGGGTAATTTGGCGAAGATCTTTAACAGTCTGAGTTCAGGCCAGGAAAGGCTGATTGGCTCCATGGACAGATGGACGATTTTACAACCAAACAATTTAAACAATTTTGGTCTGCTGCTGTTTAAGACCCCATAAAGCTCAAATCTGAGGTCGTTTCTCAGATTGAAATATGAATGGAAATGCATGAGTATGAGACTCTCTATTGTTTAGGCAATAATGAATAGTGCCAAATAGTGCATTGTGATGAACATCTCAGTGATCAGATGTGCTTTTGTTATGTAGATTTTATCAGAACCATGTTTCCCATTCACATTCACACTTGCATTATAATCTGTGAAAAAAACAAATAATATCCTTTTTGATCTCATTGCTTGTCTTTGTCACTGTTATTAATTATTAATCCCATGATATCATATCCAAGACTGATAACCTCGGATCCACCTGTTGCTTGTGCAATAGGGGATATTTTATTTACAATGATGAAGAATAACCTGGCCAGGTGCATGAAAACACTGCCCTCTCCTGGACCTTTGTTGCCATGACATGTTCTACCAGGTCATCATAGTGTTAATCCATAAAACACAAGATAAATTAAGTTTAAGCCTTGTTTAATGCGTGCCTATTCCCTGTGACTGGGACATTAGAAAGAAAAAATGAATGCTCTAACAACTAAGAGGATATAAACACAAATAAAAACACAATTTTAAAGATGGTGAATCAGTTAATCAGATGTTGGAAGGACCTTATGCTAACTGTCAAACTGATCAAGATTGAGTTGCATAAAGTGTTAACAGCCTATTATAAGATTGGATTCTTGCTTTTAATGATTCAGCACATTTATCAATAGGATGGAAGATAACAGTTGGCAGATACAGATATTTTAATGAATTAATTGATTTACACCAGTCAGAGAAGTCAGGATAAACAAACCCTGTAAATCGGGCCTCCCACGGCCATGTCATTGGCATATTTTAATATATTAACATTATTTTTCTGTCATCAATGGTGATGTTAACACAGAGCCCTGAGGAGCCACTTTGCTTAAAATATCCTCATTAGAGAAACGCTCCTCATTCCCCTCCTGTCTGTGCTTCAGAGCCTGTTGACCCAGACAACTCAAGACTCCCATTTACCTCCAGTGGAGACTCACGCTGTCAGAGAAAGATGAAAGATGATGTTGTTCCATGTTTTCTTGGGAAGTGTATTTCAGGGATGCAGCTAACAGTTGTTTTCAATGACGATTAATCAGATGATTATTTTCTCCTTTAAAGGTATCGTGGAGTTTTTGACCACTATTAATGCTACAATGCAATCTATTTATGAGTGGGTGCCTGTTCTGTTTGTTCCTGCAGGTGACACTACTGATCCACTGATCAACAGGTTGGCGGTAATGTGCAATGAAATGCAGCAATGTGTCAACAAAGGCAGTGAAGAAAAAGAAAACGTGTCCATAAGGACATGTTTGTTAGACCTAAAGGATTCACACAACATGTTTTGGTGAGTAACACCCAATATAAACATACATTTTCTTTGTTTACAAGAAAACTAAAAAGGGCACCAATTCAATCAATACATTGTTTGGTCTATTAAACGTCAGAAAATAGCAAAAAGTATCCACTGCAATTTTCCTCCCCTCTACTCGTTTCTCACCTTATAAGGTCTGCATTTATCACTGTTATGATTGTAATCCATTATTAAACGGGGTTTCCTCTACAATTATCCATTAAGTCTGGATGTTAATGCGTTGTCATTCTTGTATGTGTTATTTTAAAGCTGGTAGCAACTTTTCTTTAAAAAATAAAATGGATCCTTACAGTATTGTACCCTACAAGGACACGTATGTCAGTACAGCATGTTATCTGCCATAGAGCTGCAGTTTACTGTGCCTCCACAAGGCGGCAGCAGAGATCACAACTTGACTTCATTCAAATGAATTCCAGGTATCTCTTTGTGATTTCATATGACAGTTGAAAATACCAGCCTCTTTACAAGCATTTGAACTCCTCTCTGAACTATGAACAACACAATACCTCGCATTCCTTCTGGGAGTTTAAACAAATCAAGTCAAAGAGTAATTTAAACAGAGGCATCTGTTTCCATTGCATCAGTGGAGTGAAGAGTACCAGGAAGAAGCAAAATACTTAACATGATCTCAGAGTGGATAATGAAGCAGGCACTTTACTGTCAAATCTCAGATCTGCTTCTTCACTTCCTTGTGTGGCTTGTGAGAGAGAACACAGCAGGGTGACACCTATGTTACACCCATTTCCTGTATGGTCCACATAGGTGGTCAAAAACAACCCTCACAACTTTCATCTGAAAGGTTTAAATGCCTCAGTGATATACTGTTATACATATATATATATGTGTGTGACTTCAGCATTACTGTTTGTTTAATAGCTTCCCCTGAAATACCAACAAAAACTCTCTCCTCTGTAATTTTTACTTAATCAAATGAGGTCATGGAGGATCATGGAAATATCAGATGACGCCTCGGTGTGTGTGTGTGACATCCACCCAAGAGAGAGGATACGCCATGAGGAAATTTGTGAAGTCTCTTATTTAGAGGTTTACATGGTTGGGAAATAATGATCCCGGATCACAAGGAAGGATAAAGTTTACACTGTATGAGATCACACCGTCACACAATGTACCTGAGTACATTTCCTAACACCTGACCTCAGTATGCTCCTCACCACAAATCACTTCTGTTCGAATCCTAACCGTAACTTTCACCTAACACAACCCTTTAAGGAATGGTTTTAAATTTTGGGAAAACAATGCTTATTTACTTTCTTGCTGAGAGTCACATGAAGAGATTCATACCACTCTCATGTTTATAGGGTAAATGAAGCTACTGCTACCAGCCAGTTGGCTTAGCTTAAGACAAAGACTGGAAACCGGGGAAACGGGGCGAAAGTAACAACAATTGCCTACCAGTTCATTCTTTAATAAAACAAAAAACAAAACAACAACAAAAAAACAATGCTGTTTATTCAATATTTACGTTTTTTGTCATCCTCCCACCCAACACACACACACACACACACACACACACACACACACACACACACACACACACACACACACACACACGTCTTCAGATATTCATTACTTGACCTACTACTAGTTTACTTTTTGGGGGCTCTGTTGTCATCCCCGGAGGAGCGCTGCCGTGTTGGGCAATCGCTGGTTTGGCAGCTTCCCAGAAGCTAAGACACTACAGCTACCCTGTTGATACCTAATCTGACTCTTGTACTCACACACACATACACACAAATGTAGACACGCTAGGTAGGCGCATGAACATGCACACAACGCTTACGCAAGCCCCGGCCAGCCATGCCTGGGGTAGTCATAACACACAGAAGGTGGAGACATGCCAGTTTCCTATAGGTCAAACAATGATTCATAAGCAAAAGTGGATTAGATAAAAAAAAGAAGTAAAATAGTGGTGGTGTTTAGTGTTTGATGAGTTGACCTGGAGTTCCACCAGTTACCGCTGAGGCTGAGGAGAAAAGGATTGAGAGTGGCGTGTATGCTCCCCCTTGCGTATTCCAGGAAAAGACACTGACCCACTATTGACATTTGTGTGTTTGAGGAGTTAAATGTTACATTACGCAAAGGTCAGAGAAAAGTAAACAGTTAGAGGTTGAGATGGAGAGAGAGGGAGAGTTTTTTTACCCGTGCAAGGCTGAAATTGAAAGCGCGGAGCAAACTGAGAAAATTTATTGTGCTCTCTCACCGTGATGAAGAGCTGCATAGAGTGAATTCTTGCAGGAAGACCTTCGAGTTATGCAGTTGACCTGTGTGATAGGCAGGTGTGTGCATGCTTGTGAGTGTGTGTGTGTGTGTGTGTGTGAAAGGCAAGCAGCAGTAAGGGAAAAAAACAAGCAATGTGAATATGAAAAAATGTGATCTTTATTCAACATCTCCACACATATTTCAAATATACATATTTACATCTTTTGTACAATGAATATATCTCTTGTTTGTAACCTGTCTGGACTAAGAATAGCCTCAAGGTTGTGTCACAAATACATAATTCACAGTGCAATATGAAGTTTGTGCACCCGTGTCAGTTTACTCTACATGTCACATGATTGTGTGACTTACTCTACGTCTATGAACTAGAAACAAAACCATAAATCTCTTAAATTACTTTTCTGTGAGGAACAATTTAGATTGTCATGAGCCTGTTCCCATCTGGTATCTCAAGCAGATGAGAGAAAATAATTAAAGAACTGCAACAGACCTTTTATTACCCTGCTGTATGACCCAAACATTGAATGCCAGATTTAGTACTGTTGTCAAAATAATTGTGCCAGAATGAAATAGCTGGCTGCAGACCTACAGCAGCCTGCAAGACTGAGCGTCACTGAAGCACTACATCCACCTTTCACAATCAGAGATAAACATCTTATAGAATGTGGTACATCATGTCACTAACTGTGATGACTAGTCTCCATGGATCCACAGCTTTCAACGGCATAAAAATAAAAAGGAAGGAAGAAAAAGTACCATTGAAGAGGTGAAACAGTCAGAACAGATTCTTCCAGCCAAGGTCAGGACCATTCTCTACAGACACGCTCAAGTGTTGAGTCATCATCAGACAACCAACATCAAATATCGCCTGACTGCGAATGATTCAGAGCCATTCAGTTTATGAAACACAGTGATACGGGCACAACAGTCAGCACAGCTCAGCTTTGTTAAAGCAACACAACTTGATATAATGTTCCAACAGAAATGAACAAAACAGGTTCAACTGCTCAACTGACAAAGTTTTCAGTTTTCTGTAATGGGTTGCTTAACTGGATTTTTGACACATTTCTTTAAAAAATACAAATATTGTTGGATTGGGAGACAATTCATATAGCGTCAGTAGGAAGTAACATTTCATTTATCAGTGAATTTTTACTTTTCTTCCCTTACAGCATTTTGTTTTAAACCAGAAGCATTAGCGTTGGGTTTAGCTGTGGCTAACAACACACACAGAATTTGAGGGGAGCTGAACTGATTGATCACAGTCAAATTTCAGACTCTGTTAACAGGCTGTTTGGATGCAACTTTTACATGATATATTCAGCTTTGGGGTTGTTTAAAACAAGGTACATGTTTTAGTTTCAACTGTTAAAATAAGAAAATGACTGAGATGTACTTTTCTCTGTTAGCCATATACACAAACTTGTGTTAGCCCAGTGCCACTGCTCACTGTTGAGTGTGTGTGTGACAAACTCTGCACACTTTTCTGTGAGTCTTACATCAGTAACACCCTGCCTTTCTCAACCTTCTGCGCATGGTGTGAGATTTGTAAATGCTCTCCATTTGCTAAGACGTTGCCAGATTGGCAGTGAGACACCTTCGTAACGTCCCCGCTGAGAGTGACACATCAGTCCTCTGCTAACCATCTTTCTCACTCCATGACACTGCCTGCTGCGAGACGTCAAGCTTGTATTAGGCCTTCCTCGAGCCGGTCGGTGAGTCAGCTGGTGAAGCCTCCAGCCTGGTCAGAGAGTGAGAGGAACAACATCCTCGCCTCCCGTTCAGGATTCATCTAATGCTTTCTGAAGCCTTGTTAGTCCAGGCTGAGAGCAAGCATTGGTGACAACTGTTTGCCATGGGTTCATCTTCTGTGATATAGTCATAGTAGCCTGCAGTGATTATTTTGTTAACATAATCTGGCAAACTCTGAGTCCTTGTTATTTTTTTAGCACCAAAAAATTTCCAAACAACGCAATGAACGATCATTGTGAACAATGCCCTTAGCAAGTAACACATATACAACAACGAAATACAGTACAGTAAGATTTTGTAGAAAGCTTGAGGGTGTATGTACACTCAATAGTACACAAATGGGGTTCTAAAAAGTGCCAATGTAAAAAAACCACAACAATGAATCCCTCTTAGCAATATTAGTTTTGGTCCCTCAGCCAGACTCAGCTGAATCGAGTCCGTCAGCAGAACAGATCGTCATCCTCTTCCACTTCAAAGGATGGCACCATCTGTTCCGCCGAGCTCACTTCCTGTTCACCCAGCGCCACTTCCTGCGACGACGGCGGCTGGTGGAACCACGGGTGAGCGAACAGCTCAGTCGCCGTGAGTCTCTCCCAGGGTTCTTTCCTCAGCAGGCTCTGGAGCAGACACTTGGCCTTGGGTGACAAGCCCTCTGGCAAACAGCACTGGCCTCTGCGGATTTTGGAAAACAGAGTGGCCGGGTCTGGGTCGTGGAAGGGGTAGCGGCCGACCAGCATGGTGTACAGCATGACCCCCAGGCTCCACATGTCGGCCATCTTGCCAGAGTAAGGCGCGGAGCTGCTGAGGATCTCTGGGCTGACGTAGGCGGGGCAGCCGTGGGTGTCTGACATGGAGTCGTCGTTGGGGTCTTCTAGGACCCGACAATCTTCGAGGCTTTCTAGTCTCACCTGTGTCCTGTGAAGAAAAAGTAAGAATAAGGTCAGGACATTTCAAAAGATCTTCAGCAGCTTAGAGAATACTGAAAAAGGTTTAGTACATTTAGCAGCTATTCCTTAAAACGTGTGTGAGTGTTTTAGTTTCACTCATTGCTGAGAGAGATATGATATCATCTCTTATCTTACACAGAATGCAACATTACACATTGTGGTAAAACCTAAGAACTTAATGTTCATCCCTCCATCCAAATCTACATTTCAGTGTATTTTATCTTTTCAGAGTTCACATGTATAACAATATTTAAATCATTGTGTGTGACCGCATGAGAGTCTATTTCTAACAGTGGCTTTGTTTATATTACACTGTTAAACATCACTGATTGCATCATGGAAATACAAGCATCCTTCCTTTAGCCGTGAGCTGCGCAGCAGACAGACAGATGGACACACAGACACACACACACACACACACACACACACACACACACACACACACACACACACACACACACACACACACACACACACAAGTGTGAACCTCTGACCTAAGTGCACAAAACAGAGTC
>JAVQJD010002348.1:0-28152 GCA_036023655.1 Nannoperca australis
GTGTGTTTTAATCTTCAGTCATACGAGATGTTAGCGTGGCTTTTGTTTATGATCTTGATGTAATGGTGATGACCGTCGATAGTCAAATATTCCTCTGCAGCCATGCAAACGAGAGCCCTCTTTTTGTTTCCTGTTGTACTGAACCAAAACAGGAGGGTGGGGACAGTTCCTAGATTACTGTCTGAGGCTCTTGTAGTACGTGTCAAGGCAGGAAACGCATACAGTCAGGTCCATAAGTATTGGGACATCGACGCAATTCTCATCTTTTACACCACCACAATGGATTTGAAATGAAACGAACCAGATGTGCTTAAACTGCAGACTTTCAGCTTTAATTTGAGTATTTGGTATTTACATCCAAATCAGGTGAACGGTGTAGGAATTACAACAGTTTCTATATGTGCCTCCCACTTTTAAGGGACCAAAACTGTTGAGCGACAATCCACTCAAGAGCTATTACATGGACAGGTGTGGGCTATTCCCTCGTTATTTCATCATCAGTTAAGCAGGTAAAAGGTCTGGCGTTTATTCCAGGTGTGACATTTGCATTTGGGATCTGTTGCTGTCAACTCTAAATATGAGATCCAAAGAGCTGTCACTATCAGTGAAGCAAGTCATCATTAGGCTGAAAAATCAAAACAAACCCATCAGAGAGATGGCAAAAAACACTAGGTGTGGCCAAATCAACAGTTTGGAACATTCTTAAAAAAGAACGCACCGGTGAGCTCAGAAACACCAAAAGACCCGGAAGACCACGGAAAACAACTGTGGTGGATGACAGACGAATTCACAACAGTTGGCCAGATCAAGAACACTCTCCAGGAGGAAGGTGTATGTGTGTCAAAGTCAACAATCAAGAGAAGACTTCACCAGAGTGAATACAGAGGATGGAAACCACAAGATGAGGCCTGGCACAGCATCACCAGGGATGAAACCCAGCATCTGGTGATGTCTATGCGTTCCAGACTTCAGGCTGTAATTGACTGCAAAGGATTGGAGGCAGAGTCTGCACAGTAGTGATCCACAGTGGAGCTGCAGTATTAACTTCCCACCCATATGAACGCCCGCATGAACCAATTGCGAGCACCTTCACAGTTCTCGCTCCCTTTTTATAGCATCAAATAACTAATTAAAACCAAATTGATCAGAAAAACGAACACTTGAAAACATCAGTGTCAGAAGAACTTGATAAAATTACTGAAACCATATTTGGTAACATTTTATTTGATGTGTATTTAGATTTTTCAGTTTGGTCCTTCTCCCATCGACTAACAGAGGGGGTGGGGTTTCTGGCCTACACTGCAGTCAGCCACCAGGGGGCGATCCAGATGTGTTGGCTTCACTTTTGGGGAGCTGTCATGTTGATCTGATACACACACATACAGGGCTGTATGCCACCAGAGTATTAAATGTAAAGTGGTAAGGAGTTAATGACAACGAACACCAGCGCCTTTTTAGAATAACAATTAAGGCGTTTGAGATTTTTCACTTTTCATACAGTGTACGGCTTACGACCCCAACTTTTAGGACATTGTGGCAGTTTAATAATGCTAAATATACAGACAACAAAACCAAGGTTCTTTTTTAAAAGTCAAACACCTGACTAACTAGTCACATGCCCAAAACAGGAAGTGAAGATAGCTGCATGATGAACCTGTCAAACATCACTAAGGGAAGATCGTGTTTGTCCCAAATAAAAACTTTATTTAGGTTGTTTAACTGCCCCATTCCTTTTGAAAAGAACCTATACGGTTTAAAGCACCTGAATGTCACACTCAGTTTTATTATTTAATTCAATCTGCTGCAAACAGAGACAAAACATTGACAAGACGATTGAAGTTCTTGCACACAATACATTTTACTTGTTTTTCCTCAACAATATTTTGTTCGTCAGACCTACAAGTGTGAGTGAGATTGTTAAGGAGGTCAGAGGTTGTTAAGGCTCTACAGACACCACAACAGAATGCTACTTTGTGCGTGGTCAAAATATTGCGTCCATAATCCATAAGATATTTAATGGCGGTTTTTAGTATTAGGGGCCTTTATGATGGGGTTTGTTAAAATTAAGCATTTTGCAAACTTTCAAGACTTTGTACAATTATGTTTTCAAGGTTAGGAAAATGCTTGAATTCAAATGTGAAAATTCTTTTGATTTTCAACATTCTCTCTTAAAGCTGTACAAACCCTGCTATGACCTTTGATGTTTTGCACATAAATCATTAACTAAGTAACAGCCTTAAGTGATCATGTAGTTGAGTCAGCATGTGTCCAACAAAAACAGACATACTGTTGTATTTGGATTGGATTAGACTGCACAGGTGTGCCTAATAACAAACTAGTAACTTCATGCAAATGCACATTTTAAAAAAGGCTTTTTTTTGTTTCTTCACTCAGATGATTTTGAATCCAAGTTCAACTTCCACCCAATTGAGGACCTTCCACCTCCAGAAGACTACAGGCAATTCAGCAAAGTCTACCCCAGCAAAAGCAACAAGGGTACAAGTACAGCTGTGCTACTTAATCAGACCTGACGGAGGAGCAAATACACTTTTCATTGGATCTTTCATTGTTTTGGCTGCTTACGTGTTTGGTTCACTCTTATATTCCCCACACAGAGTGTTGTTAGGTTTATTTGTCCAATAAAAGAATGACGTGAAATGATGGAAGCACAACACCAAGAGGAGAAAAAATGTCGTCTCACTGTCCCAAAATATCAGACTTTATTTTGTCTTCAAGATGAAGTTGTGTATCAGGAGTAGTAGTGTCAATATTCGTATACATTGCCTTTTTACTTTTTAATATTCAAATTCTATTCAAACTTTAATGCTCAAATGTAGCATATTATTAATATTATTATGCAGCTATACACTGTGCACGAGCTCTAACAACAGGTGATTTCTTTCTTGCTAAGGTAATGATTCAGCTTATGCATTAATTGAATAGGTTAACTTGGCGGACAGCCAGTGATGATGAGGAGGAGGAAGAAGAGGAAGAACAGAGGTGATTCTAGCTCGGACTCGAGATGACTTAGCTTGTCAGGGTGTAGTGTCATCAGGTGCGCCCTCAGGTTACTCGTTGTCAAGTGATCTGTCATCTGGATTTTGCACATTCTGCAGATGTTTTTTTTCATTTCTTCAAAAGCTCAGCAGTAGTGATCTCACTATCTGTCATTTCTAGTAGTGACACTGATTCGGAAAACAGAAAGCCCTTCCTTTTCACATGCTGGTCACTCTGGACAAGGAGAGACTCAACATTATTCAACGATTGATTTAAAAGATACAAACGTAATACAAGAAAAAAAGAATACACTTTTATTTCAGTCTAGGTCCTCTAAGGCCTCTAAGAGGTGTTTTTTTTGCGTGTGTGAATAAATCAAAAAATTGAGGAGCATTGTTCGATGCAGGATAGTAAGGAGCTGATGTTGTGTACTGTTGGATAGAGTAGAGTTAGTAGCAGAATGGTAACAGTGTCAGAGCAGGTTCATCTCGTCATATTAATCAAATACAGGAGGCACTCTGTAGTTTTTTACCTGCAGGACACAGAGACTACCCACAGTAACATAAGACACTAGAGCAGCCACACATGTAGGCTCCAGTGCATTATTGTATTTAATTTTTTCTGATGAATGAGCTAGCTCAAACCTATCCTTCTATCTACTTGTATATCTATCCATCTATTCCACCCTCCAACCATCACAAATTGCCATTGCTGCTGGTTTGAATAGTTTTGATGTGATGTATTTCACATTAAATACCTGTTTAATCAAAGACCTTTAATCATTTCTCATGTTTTTTTAAGTAGTAACCAGTGTCTCTCATTCTCCTTCCTCAGCCATGATCAGAGGAGCTCCTCCAGCACCGCCGGTGGGGAGGTGAACAGCTGACCTCAGCTCAGGACTTGAACTCTGTCAGCCACTCGGTGGGCGGTCGGGGTGGGGAGAAGCACTCAAATCACCAACACACTACAACACACACATACTAACACTAAACCACCAGCTGGAAGCACAGTGGCACCACAACACCGCGCATGTTTGACACTTCTCGCTGGTCACCTTCTTTCTTTGCACGAGAGATCAAAAAGCAATGAGAAACGGACTCGACCTTTGAGACTGTGACCATCTCGACTTCTCCTCTGCTGACGCAACATATCAGGACCAAACTCCAAACACTTCCAAAACTGTGCATTCCATCTTCTTTTTTTTTTAAACGCATATTCATGATGATAATGGTGACTTTCATGATTCTGAATAACCTCTTTTTGTTTTGTTTGATTTTATTATTTTGGTGTCAGCATTTATTTGTGGGGGGGGGAATTTCTACTTTTGAATTAATGTTTTCAGCCGATAAATTTTACACTTTCCACAAAACTGATAATGCCATGAACGTGGGGCTTGGTTATTTTATTGGTTTGTGTTTTGTCTTAAGTAGCCGTTCCAGCAGTGCCAGGTGAAGTGAGGGTGCATTTCAATCTAATCTCTGCCGGTGTGCCAGAACTCGAATCAAGTGCACAAAGTAACACAGTTTCAATACATGTTCTTATGCATAATTAACATGTTTTTAAATTCTGTTTTTTGGAAAACTTGCCATGTTATGACAGAAACCTTGCTTGGTCTGTTTTAGTTACATTTGGAGAGGCACTATTTGCAATTTTTTTGTGCCCCCTACTTAACTTTTTTGGGGGGTGTTTATATTTCCATCTTCAGGTGATGTTGCATGGCAGCTTAACTGCTAAACCAAGACACTGTGCACGGCGCTCATTAATAACAGAAATCAAGGAACACTAAAGAGGGTTTATCCCAAATGTTGTGCCTGACAAACTGTAGTTCACATAGCCAGCATCTATCTCCACACACTGTGGTTCCCCAGCAGAGGCCAACACTAAATTATTTGTTTACGGGACCAGGTGTAGATGTTTTTGCTGCAGGTGTACAGTGCAGTGTTTTTATAAGGGATAATTTATCAGCTTTCTGTCCAGGGAAGTCGGTTTAAAAGCTCAGTTCTGTTGTAAATCCATCATTGTAATTTTGCTGCCGGTGGCCCTTTGTTTTTAATATGAGTGTACGGCCCGAGAAAGACATTATATTGTTTAATTGCTATGCAAAGAGGAGCCATTTGTACAGATTGTAGTTGGTAGTGGCTAACCACAAAAAAAGAAACTCTTAAGTGCCAGAGAATTGTTTAAGCAAATTGAGGTTCTTTATTTTATTTTTTTTAAGCTTGACTCTAAAACACTAATTGCGTCATAGTCCAACTAAAATGAACAAACTGAAATGCTTTTCCAAGTCAGATCCTTCGTTCTCAGTGAAGCAGCGCCTCCTGCTGAGGTTTGCCTTATACAAATTAGTTGTCACTTCCATCGGTACCAGTGATTTTTATTTTATTTTCTCTAGGGGGGAAGATGATGGCAACAAGGTAAATAAGAAACAAATCTATTTGAAAATGCAATAAATATTGTATATTTACATTGATGAATATGGTAATCATAGTTATTGATCTATTTTTAGCGTGTAAAAAGTTTGTAATATAGGAAAGAGAAATGATTATAACAATATTCCTCTCAGTGAGCTTTGGTCTGATAGAGCAAACTCTCTGTAGCACATCTCTGGATGTTTGGCCATAGGGGTGAATGACCTGAATGGATGT
Source organism: Nannoperca australis (assembly GCA_036023655.1). Classification (NCBI taxonomy): domain Eukaryota; kingdom Metazoa; phylum Chordata; class Actinopteri; order Centrarchiformes; family Percichthyidae; genus Nannoperca; species Nannoperca australis. The sequence continues at coordinate 5,643 of JAVQJD010002348.1, forward strand.
CTGTGAGGTTTTGCCAACGAGCCAACATTTTGGGTATCCTGAAGATCGGGTACTGTAGTAAAGGTGGGTCTGTGTGGTGGATGACAACACACACACAAACAAACAAAACAACAAATGGAAGCACACTAACTGTCTTGGATGTATGTTCACCTTGTCACACAGGTGACCCAACACGTTTGTCTCCTCCTGTTCTCACCTTTATCTACTCTTAAGAGCAAAAACCCTGTGGTCACTTTATGTTAATCAACCATGTTTTTATCATTTGGAATAACTTCAAATAAATATGGGGGAAAAAGGGTACCTGATGCACGGTCTTTTTTTTTCTCTTCCTGCTCTGATTCTGTGTTTTATTGATCCTGTTTCTCTTGCAGTGATTTCGAAAAACATTTCAATCCTTTACTAATATAAAAGTCACAGTAGAACAATGAACAAAGACTCTAAATTTTATTACACTTCTAAACATGTTGGTTATTCACTCTGATAAATGGGCATTTCAGATTGGTGTGTTGTCAATCAATCAAACTTATGTGTATATCAAATTTCATAAAGGCTTGTGCAGTTTAAAGATGGCTGCCAAGACAGGACAAGTGTAGACTTTAAACCTACCAAAAGAAAGTTACAATTGGGGACCATATTTTACGTGAGAAAATAAAAATGATGAAAATGTAATAAAGATGTAAAAGCTTTAATATTAATGTTCAAAAATTGTTAAATAAAAATTACATTATTAACTAGATACATAGATTAACAAGACTACATTTTAAATTTAAATATTTAAAAAGTATATTTATAAGTGGTGGGATAATAAAATATAAAATAGAGTAAACTTTGACAACAAAATACAGTAAAGTAAGTGAATAAAAACCATTATATAAACCATTCTTAACTGTATAGAAAAAGAAAATACATAAGACGTGACACTTTCAGACAGTGGAATTTCAGTCCTCTCAAAGATATTACTTAAACTGGATGTTAAAGGTAAGAAGTCCACCATTATAGCTTTTTTATTATTAGGTTTTACTATTTGAACCTTTTTTGCTTATTTATATATTCCGTATTCTTCCGTTTTTCGAGGTAATTCCACTGTTGCTTTTTCAGAAAGAAATGTGACTGTTGCTAACCTTCTGAAAAGCCTCTAGTGGCCTTAATGTGAAAGAATATAAAGAAACTGTTTCTTTAAGGGCTGACGTAAACTCAACAGATTACGCGGGAACCTTTTTCCGCTAAAATGTACACCCGCCCCTTTAGCTATTGAGATGGGACTGGAGGAGCGCGAGAGACCCGACCTGACTGACTTGTATCCATTGAAAGAAACTAACATTTCAGCATGAGGACTTCTATCAAAGTTTCAGACCAGGTAAAAATTTAACTTAATTTTATTTTTTTTAAACTGAACGTAGAGTATTGAAGAGGATAGGGCTGCTTGTTTAAGTTTTTTCTTTATTATTAAATGTGTGTTGTAGAAATTGATTGATGCGCTTTTATCTATGTTATTACAGAGGAGGAGGATTTATTGTAGGACTGTTGCATTAGACGCATTAGTTTAACTGACTGGGGCCTACTTAACTAGAAAATGAGTGTATACATAGCATATACTATGACGCTATATGTAGTAGAATAAGGCATGAAGAATCGAATCAAAGAAAAAGTTAAATAATGGGAGTTGCATTTACTGTATGAGCAACAGCGCCCTCGACTGTACCATACTGGCAAGAAGTAGGGATTTGATAGGCGCTGCTATACAGTGTATGAATTATATTATAAATTATATCATAATTAATTAATATATTGTTATTTATGTTATTTAAATATTTAATGAACAGAAACTAAATTGAGTATGAATCTATTGTATGATCCTGTTTCAGCAACAAACAGACTTTTACCAGCCGCTCCTCCAACCCCTTGGACTAGACTCTAGCCACCTAAGCCCCGCCCCTTCCTCCATTATGATTGGCTTAAGAACGCGCATCTTTCCTACGTCGTTACGTAGTCTGCCCCGTCCTGTCAGTCGCGGGGTTTTTAAAGCTAAAACATTAGCGTTAACATTAGGACGACGCAGCGGACCGGTGTCACGATAACTATCTTTTTTGTTACTCACGCTATTACTTTAATCATGATCGTGATACTGCTAACTTCACTGAGTATTTTATCGTTTGCCGTGGGTAAGTTTACATGTCGTTTTCTGGTTACAAACTAAATCCAGTAAATTAAAACTACGCCATTACTGTCAACAGACGGCTTCCTTCGTCTACAGTAGTTAACGTTACTTATTAGCATGCTTTTATAAGCCTAACCTCGTTTGCGCTATTAAGACTTTAGTTTTGTAAAACTTAAGATGTTAGGTGTTTATTGTCAGTTTGACGAAAACCTTGCCTTTACAAAATGGCGAATTTATAGCGGTCAGCGCAATAACACCAATCATTACATTCAGCAGACGCTTTTATCCAAAGCGACTTCGTGGGGCATGAATCCCACAACCCTGGGATTCAGAATCTCATGCTCTACCGACCGACCGAGCTAGCCGGCCAGCAATCAGTATACATTTTTTAAAAGCTTATCTTATTGTTGCTCTATTGTCAATGGTTCTGGATGAACTCTTTCTTGAGATCTTTGATTTCGAGTTTTTTAATATCGTTTTTTACTGTCCTGCATCAGCATTGATGTCAGCTACATTAGGTTACATGGAGGTGTGTTTGCTGAGAGGTACAGCTGTGTGCCTATCAACCAGAGGGTCATCATGGGTTCGACCCCGGAGTTATGTACGTTGCATTTACATAAAGTGCATAGAACCATGATTGAAAACAAGATGTCTCATCAAACTTGTAAGGGCTGGGGATGAAACACAAGTGTAAGTACATCGCTGCCAGTGGCAGAATCAAAAAGAGCATTCAATCTAGGAACATATTTTCTCTGTACATTCTCAATATATAATACATTCAATACAATTCCACAATAATAACGTACAATATGCTATACTTGTAGAAATATGTAGAAAGTACGTAAGGTACATCGATCGGGAGACTGCAGCAATGTGGTTGGTGAGGGTGAGTTTGTTGTGGAACGACCGTCGTGGAGTCCAGGGTGAAGGAGAGCTCACTGTCAACTGTCCTCTCTTGTCCATGAAATTCAGTTCAGTTTAGTTTTATTTATATAGCGACATGTCATAACAAAGGTATCTCAGGGCACCTTTCCATATGGAACAGGTCTTGACCGTACTCTTCAAGTACAATATCATAAATCCAATGTGACATCATAAACGACAACAGATAACAGACTTAAAACAACATCTGAAAGAGTGTCAACAAGCAATAACATTTCTTGCAAGCCTCTCAGATGTAGTATTTGCTATAGGGATGTTGTATGGAATTGTATAAAATTCTTGACAGCTTTTTGTGTTATTGTGTCCACCCCGTTGTGCAGCAAGTAAATTAGACAACATAACTTGACTGTTTGATACTGATGGGTGAGAATACCAAACTAAATACATGATGAACAACGATAATGGCTGCATTTTGCTGCAAGTTTTTCTTACAGAATTCTTTAAAGTGTAGATGGATTTTACATTCCCTTCCATCACTTCAGCTCAGAATAACATGAGGCAATTTTGTAAGGATACCTGGATAGAAAAGTATGTCCTGTGTTGTCTTTTACTTGGGACAAAACTAAAATAAGTGCACCTTTCTCAGCTTTTTGTATCAGCTCATAAACGTTTTCTCATCTACACTCTGCTTTGGCAGCAGATATGGTCTTAATTTAGTTTAACTTTAAGTGTATAACATATTCATAATGGTTAATCATGAGTCAAAAAGCAAAAAAATACTCTCTAAGCTACAGGTGAAACTACTGAAATGCCAACATTTCCAAACTCAAATATGAGTTCTTGCTGGTTTTCTTTGTCGTCAGTGGTAGTAAACTGAATACTTTTGGGTTTAGACTGTTAGTAAGTCAAAAAAGTAATATGAAGACATCACCTTGAACTCTGGTGAACTGTGATGGACAGTTTTACTATTTTCTAACATTGAGAAAATAATCTTCCAATGTAATAACGAAAATAAGCGTTAGTTGTAGCTAAACTAATGCCAAATTTAAACATTAAAGACTTGTTTAAAGAATACAACTGAATTAGTTTGATTCCAACATTAGTATCATTATTTTAGTTAATTTCATTACTGGTTATATGCTTTTCAGGTGAAGCTGCATATATGGGTAGGCAGGTATGTGACCAGCTGGAAAGGGTTAAAGAAGTGACTGAGCCAGTAGCTCGTGGTAAATGTCAGAATATTTCTCTGTAGTGTCTTTGATGCACTTTATCCTGCATAAAGAGGGCTTCCTGACTGTTCGTGCCGACAGACAGCTGAGGAGACTCCACTGTGGGAGGCTGCAGGACCTGACGGTGCCTGTGCAGAGGGTCCCTGTGCTGTGGAAGACTTCCTGCCTAGTTCCTGTTCCAAGACTCCACGCCGCAGTGGAGCCAAGGACTACAGACCTGTGGCACTGACCTCCCACATCATGAAGGCCCTGGAAAGACTCGTCCTGGAGCAGCTCCGGCCCCTGGTCCAAAGATATTCGGACCCTCCCTTTACACCTCTACATCCTCTATTTTCTACTGTTTATTATTCTTTTTTCAATAACCTTATTGAGCATTGTAACTGTATCAAAAAAGCAATTTCCCTTCTGGGATCAATAAAGTCTTCTGATTCTGATTCTGCTTCAGATTTATTTAAAAATGAAAAACAGAGCTTTAGAGGTGCTGGTAGGCAAATTCCTTTAACTCTGGACCGAGCCTGGCTAGCTGTTTCCACCTGTTTCTAGTCTTTGTGCTAAATAAGCTAAACTCCCAGCTTTAGCTTCATATGTGTCATACAGACATGATAATGCTATCAATAATCTCATCTAACTTCACAACAAATTGGATAAACAAAATGTTTACTATTCATTTGTCTTCAAACATGTGAGTGTTAATCTGCTGTGTTTTACAGGTTTTATCTCCTGAGGAGCAGGCTTTGGCAGCAAGTAATGACTACAACTTTGACCATCCTGGGGCATTTGACTTTGAGCTGCTGGTCGCCACCCTGCGAAAGCTGAAGCAGGGCAAGAGTGTGAAGATCCCGGTGTATGATTTTACCACACACGGACGACAGAAAGACTGGGTGAGTTGTTTTTTATCGCAGGCAAGAAAACAGACACAAAGCTCATCAATGACAATTAAATATGCATCCTGTAAGTTTGGAAAGAAGAAAGTAGAACAAAGTCAGGAAGCAATGCTGAAAATATATTATAGACTTAAATAAAATATTGTTATTTAAAAAGAAATGTTTCTCAATGTGACTTCCTTCAGCTTTAATCCTATAAAAGCTGAACTGCTTTGAAGACTGAAGACTTTTCCCTCCTCTCTATGCAGAAAAATGTGTATGGTGCCAGTGTAATCATATTTGAAGGAATTATGTCTTTTGCAGACAAAGAGCTCCTTCAGGTAAGCCAATATATTTTCTTTCCTTTTCTTTCTTTTTGAAGAATTCTTGAGTGAAGTGAAGCAATCATCACCAAGTATTGTTGTTTGAACAGCTGCTTTGCTGAAGTGAATATTATTGAACCGTTCAGGGGGGGAGTTTGCTCTTCTACTCAAGTGTCCTTGGGTCTCCTGAAAGGTGGTATATAAATGTAAGCTATTATTATTATTCCCACCTGCAGCTCCTGGATATGAAAATCTTTGTGGACACAGACTCAGACATTCGTCTGGTCCGCCGGCTCCGCAGGGACATCACAGAGCGCGGACGGGACATTGAAGGCGTCATCAAGCAATACAACAAGTTTGTGAAGCCAGCATTTGAGCAGTACATCGAGCCGACCATGAGGCTGGCTGATATTGTTGTGCCTAGAGGTGAGACTTGCTCACAGCGCACAGGAGGGCAGGTTACAGCCTGAACACACAGCCAGGTGTACTGTCTTCTCCTCACATTTTGACATATTGTTGACTACAGAGAACATACCAATAACATCTCCAACTGCGTTGGTCTCTTCTTGTTTTGTCCTTCCAAGGTGGTGGGAATATGGTGGCTATTGACCTGATAGTCCAGCATGTTCACAGCCAGCTGGAGGAGGTGAGTAGCCAAAACACTGCTTGTACAAGAGGGTGGCACCACCAAGTGTCCGAAAGCTGTAACAGAAAGAAAGACTCTCCAGCTGTTTGTACAGTAACCTGCTTGAAGTTCAGAACTTCTCAGTCACAAACTTTAACCCTTGTACTCCTCTCACTTTAGAAAACGGAGTTAATGGATGGTGTCTGTCTGTATTCTTCTAATTGTCAACAAATGCCATGAAAGATCATAACCAGCAAAGACTTGATCCTACTGAAAAGTATTGCTATTGCCTGTACAGCCAGCACTTATTTATCTGAGCTTTAGATCTCCATTATTGTCCAAAAACTATTAAAAACACATGAGCAGGGATCGAGTTTGACAGCATTCTTTCAAATCCCTTATTAAATCTTTTTATGTCGTTGGTTTGGAGACATCTTAGTTACAAAAAATATGCTCTTAAACCCTACATATCAGTGAGCCACACTTTTGCACTGAGTGACATATTCCTTCCTCTCACCATGAACACACAGACTGTAGTTTATTTTGAGTTGGTCCACATACTCTGTCCTGCTGCTCGAAATACTCACCAGCAACAAATCTGCAGCTAAAAATAGTCCCCAACAAATGCTTTATGTTTGCGGAAAGTTTGGAATCAACTCCAGTGCTCAGCTGTTTCAGGAAATGATTTAGCCCTTTAAAAAAAATTAAATATGAAAGTATATTTGTTATTCATTTTAAAATCTTCAACAGGAATGACTGTGCTTGGGGCTGAGTGCAATAGGCGGGTTAGGGAAGTCTTCACGCTATCTGCATTTTCTATCTAATTCTATTGTCTTTCTCTTACCCTCTTTATGCAGCGTGAGCTCAGTGTCAGGTATGCTGACATGTATTTTGACTTTTCCCTCTCTGGCTGTGGTCCACTTGTTATTGCTGATTTTGTATCAGTGCTGTGTACAGACTGAACCTAAACACCCTCTGTGTGTGTCTGTCTTCAGTGACTTGGTCTTAATGATAACTCTCAACCTTTCCTTGGTCTTAGGGCACTCCTCGCCTCCGCTCAGCAGACCCAGCCGCTGCCCCAGATGCTCAGTGTGTTGGAGAGTACACCACAGGTCAAAGGCCTTCACACCATCATCAGGTGCCGACGTATGCTCATATACGACTGTTGAGTCCTTGAAACAGGGTATACATTGTGAGTTTTAAATCCTTGTCTTTTTCTGTAATGCAGGAATAAAGAAACCAGTCGAGATGAGTTTATCTTTTACTCTAAAAGGTTAATGCGGCTTCTCATAGAGCATGCACTAACCTTCCTACCATCGCAGGTGGGTAGACGATTGACTACAGACTTTTAACAGCAGACAGACACAGTTAGAAGCTAGCTGGTGAACATAGCGGAGCATTTAGCAGCTTTAGAGCCGGATGTCTTCCTCGGGAGGTGGTTACAGACCAAAAACAAAGCTAAAGGAGAGTGAAGATTTGCCAGAAACAGAACTCCAAATGAATGATAATGTTGTTTTGGATCTGCAAGGTGTGTAACAACTTCACAATATCAACTTGAAAGATCAGGATATGTCAGTGTAAGATAAGATAAGATAAGATAAACCTTTATTGGTCCCTCAATGGGGAAATTACAGGGCATACAGTAGCAAAGGTGATGGTGCATAAAACAGTAGTAGATATAAAAATAAAAATTGTAGTATGCAAAAGAGCTTTTTAACAATACGGAATAAATAATAAAAAAATAAAAATAAAATATATATATATATATATACGTATATATATATACAAAAAACCCAGTGAATTTACATTATTGTGGATATTGTTATTGCACAGTGAACAAGTTTACTGCTTGTTTCCCAGGCCTGTAGTAGCCGAACAAAACCTCAGTTAATCCAGGGTTAAATGAGCATTGAAATGAGCATTGTAGTAGTTCTGCATGTTTTTGACGATTAAATACAAATCTAGTCTTTACCTTTACATACTACTTCCCAGGCAACCATCAATTTTAGTTTCTGCCAATATAGTTTGAAAATCAACTTGTAGAGACATGAAAATTGCTTAAGATAATTATAGTAAACCTCGACTGTTAATATAATTATGTTTTTGGAACAGTTATTGTTGCATGGTAATGACACTGAAAACAGGAACTATTTAGAAAATTTCATCTTTGGTGCATTCAAGTGCCAACATCTTCAAGTTACCTTTACTATACCAACAGTAACAGGTCTCATCAATGTTCCTCACAAAATATAAAGGTGGCTGAAGGCTCACTGTGATGGATAGCTTCTGGTTTCTTAAGCAAAGTTCATATCTCTGCAAGTTGAATTTTAATACCATGATGACATCAACCAAAACCACTGGATTCCTAGAAGGTATCATATAAAAATTATTTTGAAAGTTGCTGGTATTTAAGTTAAGTATACACCATTTGAGGTGAATGCGCTGAAGCAGTAAAACATATATCTTACATAAAATGCCTCACACATTCACAAAACAAAGTTCTTAATATGCATACAAAAATGATAATGCATAGATATATTGACTTTTATCTGTATCTATGAGGGTCATGTGTTTATTTATTCTGTATCTTCGAATAGCCATGTGTAGTTCAGACTCCACAGGGCCACGAGTACGAGGGCCGCAGTTACAACGGGAAAGGGGTGAGTGATGCTGCTGTTTTACAAGTCTTGTTAACTTCCAGTCAAGTGTGTCTGCGCAGTTTCTGCCATCACACTTGCTCCACTGCCTCATCTCCACAGATCACCGGTGTGTCAGTCCTGCGGGCAGGAGAAACCATGGAGCCTGCCCTGAGGGCCGTGTGCAAGGACGTCCGCATTGGCAAGATCCTCATCCAGACCAACCTTGACTCAGGCGAACCAGAGGTAGATAAAATGACAAATTTAATAAAAAAAGCTGAAGCTTCAATATTTTTGAGATTTTTATGCGTTCTACATTTTTTGAGACCTTACACGATGTGTGATAATCACAAATCGCATCAAACAAAGATATAAATGTTTTTTTGTTTTTTGTTCTCTTTCTTCCACATGATCTGTGTCTCCGTGGTAACTATCCTTCCTGCTTTTGTAACCATGGTTACCTGTCTCCTCCTCTCTGGCCTCGCCAGCTGCACTACCTGCGTCTGCCCAAAGACATCAGTGAAGATCATGTCATCCTAATGGACAGCACAGTCTCCACCGGCGCTGCTGCCATGATGGCAGTACGAGTCCTGTTGGTAGGTGGAGATTAACATCATTATTCTTTAGTAAGACAACAATAGGACCTCTATCCTCTTGGTCACACATGTTTTATTGCTCATGTATGGGGTTAGAGATTGGACGTTTTTCTTTTGTCCTGGTGAAGTTTGATTAGTTTTATTTCTGCAAAGTGAAATGACAAATATTTTCTCCCTTTCCACTTACTTATTATCCTTCTGATGTTGATCCAGCACTGACAGTTGTTGCTGTGATGTGTGTGGGTGAGCAGGATCATGAGGTGCACGAGGATAAGATCATGTTGGTGTCGCTGTTGATGGCAGAGCTCGGGGTGCAATCTGTGGCCTACGCCTTCCCTAAGGTCAAAATCATCACCACCGCTGTGGACAAGAGTCTGGACGATTTATTGCATGTAATTCCTGGTATCGGTAAGCCACATCACATGCACATACTCGTTCTTTCTCTACCTGTGCTGTACAATCAGAAGGCATGTGTCAAACATTTTATTATTACTTATTTACCCATTTTGAGTCTCTCAACCTTTGAAGAACTTGTCTATTTGAATAAAAGATGACCTAGAAAAACTATAACTTAATGGCATTTCATAAGATGTTTTCAGCATACATCTCTTTACTGTGCATGCTTTTGGGAGCATGATTTTAGATTTATGCAGGAAATCAAAATGCCCACGGTCTTTGCAGAAGATAAGATAATAAACATTTCTGTTTCAAGTTGACAGCTTTCATTTCATGTCCCAGCAAATTCTAATTTTATGCTTGTGTCACTTCAGATTTGAAGCAAGCACTGCTCTCGATCACCACTGTAACTAAACTACACCATATGCATATCAGATAGACCCGTGTGTTGTCTGTAAACATAAATAATTACACTCAATTACATAATTAAACACTACTTTCAAACATTAAGATGAATATCTAATGTGTTCTGTTACACCAATTAATTTGTCTCTCTGTTTGTGGATTAACCATAAAAGATCATCATTTTATAAAACCATCACTTAGCTCTTTTTTTTCCAAATCTTTCAACTTTTGCGACGTGTAAATACACATTTTAACGTGTATTTACACTTTGTTTTTTCATTATTTCCCCTAACCCACTTATACACAGTAGTCCACTGTTGATGTCTTTTCAGGGGACTTTGGGGACCGGTACTTTGGGACAGACGGGTCCGACATTTGGAGTGATGAGGACCAGGAGCAGCCGTCGTATTGACACACACATCTGTGAGCCTCTGTGAAAGAAAATACATACACTACTTGAAAACTCCTGTTACTGTGCATCATCTCCTTCAGGCATAGACCAGCAAAACCAAACCAGTTACATTCAGTTTTTGTGTACTGTACATGAACTTTTGTACTCTTTTACAACAGATGAGTCTTGGTCCAGTGTTCATAATCAATGTTTTTATACAGAAGAGGTGCCATTACCTTCAAGGTACAATAATGCAATAACAATATTATTAAATACTTAATGATTTACCTAGGATTGCACCAACTGTTTGTGAATCCTGTTCTACTAGATAGTTTCAAACAAATTTACTAAATTGGGTTGCACCATTAAAACTCAATCAGTATGTTTACTAGTCAGGACTTTAGTAACCTTAACCCTAGCAAACCGTCCATCTGCAATCAACAGTGTAAACATGGATTCACTGTATCTGCACAACAGTTTACAGCCATGCTAGCAGCTCTGTGAGGATATCTTGAGTGCTTTGAGCTAAACACTTATTTCAACATGCTAACATGCTCATATTTAGCAGACATTTCTATCTTCACTCTTAATTTAGCATGTTAGCAAGCTAACACAGAACTAAACACAGAGTTTACAGCTACACTAGCCGCTCTGTGACTCTGGCATAGAGAGAGTTTGCCATGTTCAGCATCTTAGTTTGGGGTTTTAGCATGCTAACATTTGCTAATTAGAACTAAACACGAGGTGGCCTACAGCTGAGGCAAAATAATGCTATTAGTTTTCAGGTATTTGGTCATTAACTAAATTACAAATTACATTTTTGACCAGATGATGGCACAAAATGAAAAAATAAGGGATCACCAAAGTTGCTAAAATTCATCCTCAGGGGGACAATCCATTCATAACAATCCTTTCAACTTGTCATTTCACAAAAAAATCCATCTATTAAACTTAACTGCCAATCATTTGTAAATGTAGGTGTGATTTTGTTTTATTTATATCAGCATACATGGAGAAATATGTATTTCAGAGTGGTAATCATGCAGTTTAGACTGAGTGGGAAATATCCGATCATGCTAACCCAACTGACGTTATTAGCATAATTGTTTGTATTTTAAGGGGAATAGCCTACTGTGTTATTTTTGTCAAAAAGTTTTTAAAATCTTTAGTTTCCATCATGATTAAACGTTAACGTTAATCGTTAGTTTTGTCAATTGGTTCTGCTAGCTATGCTACACCACCTGACAGTTAGTATGTGTAAATATGTAGTAATTAATCTCTATGTAAGCACATAGTTTGTTTGGTGCAACCCATTTAAATTTAGTGATTCATAGATCTCCACGTAATCATGTTATAGCTTAGCTTAAGTTTCTCTCATGAGTTGCTAGCATTACATTTGAGTCACAGAGCTAGCAGCAGATTTTCTGAAAAGTACATAGGCTACCTGGCAATCTTTGAAAAACCCAGGTCATTTAACAAAACCTAACACTCGTTTGAAGGTATTTCCAGATTCCTCAAAGACTTCATGTTCTGTCAATTGCACAATAAAAACGTTTTTTTAATTGTTTCTCAAGTTGCAATTGTTTTTGCCAGGTAGTCAGAAATTACATCTTTTCTCTTTTTGTAAAACATATTAATGCATAATTTTTTGCAAGAATATACATGTATTAATAATATTATCAATAATACACCAATATAACTGATAATAAATTATTTTATTATTTCACATTGTACAAAATGAGCAAGAAGATATGTTTTTTATTCCAGGTACCATCTTTTTTGGGGGGATAAGTAAAAAGTGACAGCTTGTTTTTTTTTGTGTGCAACAAAGAGAATATGTTCTCATCCAGATGGTTAAAAGACTCTTAGAAGTTTCTGTAAATACCTTCAGGACCAGAAAATCTGACCCACAGCGCAGTGACTCGAATGTAGTGTTAATACTTCACAAACTGAAGCTAATTATAACTAAGCTAATTTTGAATATATGAACAGTTGGTTCAACCAGCTCAAGAATATGTTGTGATATAAATCCATTCACACTTTATTCTGCTCTAAAAAGACATTTTATATATGATATGTGAGAAACTCACATCTAGAGTAGAGAAGTTGTCAGAAATTTTATATTACACATCATAAGGGGCAAGAGAATCAAAATCTTAGGTAGGTAGGTCTACGCTCTTAAATTCAGGGTATAAGAAATCATCATGGAGATTTAATTCAGATTTTGTTTTCAGTTAGATCATCAGTGCAAGGTCTCATGCTCACTTCTGAATATTTTCCAAGGTCCTCTGACTCTCAGGGTTCAGACACAGGCTGCCCGGCACACCATGTGATGCACTTTAATGCCTGATGGGGTCAGTATAGCTCATACTTAGCTTCTGTCAGTGTGATTTGTAGTGGGTTCCTTGGAGAAATCAGTGTCTCTTTACCGTACAGAAGAATGCAGACAGACTCTGAATCACATCCATCGTACAAGTTAAAATATGTTGATATTTGACATCATGGACGGCAGTTCTGCAGCAATGAAAACATCCTGGTGGTTTGTGTGTTTTACTGATTGATCTGGTGCAGAATGCAGCGTGTTAACGCTCACTTATAAACATGCAAGATAATGATATTTATGTGATTTCATGGTTACAAAATGAGCAATAAAAAAAACCCTCACACCTCCTCCCTCCCTGTTCACACTGTTTACTACAAACATGAACACGCCTCCTTGTTATGAGACCCTGCTTGGTAATAATGTGATTCCTCCAGTCAGTTTGACCTTACGCTGATGATGAGTATTATCATGTGTCTTTTCACTGTCATGCACCTTCAATGAATCTGGCAGGCTCATTCATGTATTTATTCAGCCATTCATACTGCTCACAGTGAGATTAACACATGGGGTAAGCTGTGAATGTTGTATCATCTTCACACCTACAGCATCTCCTGCTTCTACAGGTTTGTTTTGAGGGATGTTTTTTTTTTCGTGCGGTATCTCCTCATAGAGCGGGTGACTGTGATTACGGATGTCATACGACGCATGCTGTATTCTCCAAGACAGCAGAAGACTCGCTCGCCCATGTGACTACTGCCTCAAGGTTAACCTGTTACCATGGAGACAAGCCCACCAATGAAAATTCAGCAGACGATGTTGACTGCAAGCTTTTTGTTTTAAGGGGGTGACCTATTTTTTTTTCTTTCTTTCTCCCCCCTTTCCCCTCCACAGCTACTCAGACGCAGACCCCACTACTCTGGCACATGTGAACGTGCACACAGACATTCACACAGATAAAAAAACATGAGGAGGCTAATCAGACACACACACACAACTAATACTCCATGTGGAATGATGTTGTAAGGTTGTACACAAAAAAATCAAGGGACAACCGAAGAAGCAAGCCTTAGATGTAAAATAATAAAGTAAATATTACACATTTTAAAATAATTTGACCCTAACAATATAAGTGCACAAGATTTCCTTTGATTGGACTGAAGGCGTGAATCTACAGGCAGCTTTTGAGATCAGAAGAAGAGGTTTAAATTTAAAAGTCTTTGATCGTAGATGGCAAAGTGATCTCTGTGATATTAAGGCCTAAGAGAGGGTCATCATCAGCGTCACTCAGCAGATTCTGCTTTCTCGCAATTTTAATAACTGACACTAAGATAAAACGTCTTTTTTTTTAAAGTGCCACTTTATTACAAAAGTATAAACTTGACTGACATTTCATGAATAGTAATCTTGATATAAAACATTACAATCTTTTGCACTTAGCACTTAATTACACGCTTCTGAGTACAAGACCCTGTAGTCTGAATAGCAAACACACAACAGTAGCTGCCACATTTAACTTTAGCTGGGCTTTCCAAGAACACACCGTAGCTTCATGGCTTCAAAAACAACAAACAGAAAACACTGAAGATTTACATTGCAGCTGTTTTTGCAGTTTGTGTCACAAGATAAGTCATTCCAAAACACAATTAAACATAAATAGAAAAAGATAGATTTCTTGACACTGATGATATATTTATTATTCTTTCTCTTTTGTAATGTACATACACATTGCATCAACATACAGTATAATCACATTGTTTGCTGGGGATATTTGATTTGTATGAAATCGGCGTTATTTATTGTCCAGGATTGTGGATGTAATTTGGAGTGTGTTGTTATCCTCGGGGGTGGATGCTCTGCTGCTTAGCAAACCATTTGCTTCACATTTTTGTCGTTTCTGCAATATTTTTAACACTGAAAACAGAGAGAGGAGAGAGTGTTCATCGATAGAGTGATGAGTTGTGACGTTTGCTAATACACATCAGTTCTACTGTAGCTTTCCAAGCTGCACTAAGGTGAAACCCAAGCAGATTCATTATGACCACAAGGCAGGGACTACGTAGTTGAACAGTCCACAGATATGAGTGAAGACTAAGCAGAAAGGGTGGGTGGGGTGGGGGTGTGGGGATGTTGAGTGGACTGTCTCCACATTTAGGACCCAAGCAGTTCTCTTTAGTCTTGTTTCATCTGTACTGTGTGAGGCAGACAAAAGGTGAGAGAAAATTAACTCTCCTCTCTGCTGCACAGAGTCCCACTGAGCCAAAGACACCCTTAATCTAACTGGCTTTGTGCTCTACAGAGAAATAAAGCAACACACTAAAGAAAATAAATAAATAAACAACCAACAACAATAGAAAAAAAAACATTCATATAGAGGTACCACATAACAGTGCTTGATTTTTTGTTTTTGTTTTTGTATTTTCACTTTTTTTTAGCATGCAACTTGTAGCAGGCAAAGTGCAGAAACAGGATCAACAAAGTAAAACATTTCATTTACAAACGGCAGTGGAGACAGTGTTCAGTCCATGTAAGATGAAACAAAACAAGACGGAGGGAAGCATCCGGCTGGTTTTCAAATATGATGATGGTCTAAATTAGTAGAAGCTTTTAGGAGGAATGCAAAATGTGTGCAATTTTTCTTATAATACTCTTATAATTGATTCTCTTGGTCCCTGAGCTTTCAAGTATTTTGATTAGTAATTCATCCCTTTATATCATTTAAATTCCGTGCTGAATCACATCTTGACCAACTACAGGGAAGGCCTGTTCATGACAGACTAAGTGCTACCAAAAGATTGCACACAATGATGTGCCTTTTCCCCAAATAGAAGTCCTGCTAGGACCAGGTCAACAGCTATTTTTACCCGCAAGAATTGAGGAAGAATTTAGGCTTTTTACTTTATTGTGCTTTGCACATATGTATCAGTAAAATAGAAGTGCTACTGTCACCAACAGATTGCTCTGTAATGGTCTTGTGCTCATTTATAATTCACTACCTTTGGATTCCTTATAAGGTTTATAGATTGGACTTGTATTCAGCCCAGGTCATAACAGATCAACATTATTGCCCCAAGGCCTCCGGAGCCTGTGAAAGGCATGATGTTATGACTTGAATGTAAACAGTATGTGTGGGTGAGCATGAGAGGGGCCGTCACTCCTTGTGGTGTTAGCTCAGCTCCTTGTGTTGGAAGGATAGGGGTCACAGTGCAGCCGCCTCCTCAGAGCCCTGTTACATACATCTCCATGCCGTCATTGAAAGTGAAGATGGTGGTGGTGCTGGAGGTGGCGGATCCCTGCTTCAAGTCGCCGATGCTCTCGTACAGGTTCTCCCCCGGCAGCAGCAGGGCTTTGGCAGGCAGGTGCTGTAACTTGGGGGTCTGCTGCGTGGGTGGCGGCGGAGGGGGCTGCTGCTGCTGCAAGGGCTGCTGGGCTTTCTTCCTCCTTGGCCGCAGGGTGGCACACGTGTTGGGGGGCCTCTCTCGCTTCCAGGCGCCTCCACCTTCCATGTTCTCATAGGCCAGATCGCACTCCTCTGTCCCGATGGACTCATAGCAGTGGTCGTCAAGGGGCCCTCCAACTGCTTTGCCCTCCTGAAGGGCCCACGTCTGGGGTTTGACAACTACACTAAACCCCCCGTCCCGGTCTCGGTCCCGGTCACCACGACCCAAGGTCCGGAAGCCAGGATTGGCTGGGGGAGACCCCGGCACAGCTCTCTTCTTCTTTCCTGGTTTACACACCTTTGAGTACATCTCAGCAACCTGCAGTCAAACGACACAGACTGTAAAATAAGACTTGAAAGGGACAGTTTGAAAAATACACAAATTCACTTTCTTTGAGAGTTAAATGACAAGATCAATACAACAAAATATGAGGTTGGAGTCAGCAGTCAGTTAGCTTAGCTTAGCTTAGCCAAAAGAAGAAACGGCTAGCCTGGCTCTGCCTGAAAGTAACAAAATCTGCCTACCAGCACCTGTAAAGCTCTCTAATTAACCCATTAGACAATTTGTTTAATCCATACAAAAAGTGTAAAAATGACAAGTTGTGGTTTTATAGGGAGTTAAGTGCTGCTGAGGTTGCCAGGCAACTGCTGGAGTCTCTAGGAAGTCACTGTACTAAGAAATAGTCTGGTTTTTTTGTGCAAATTAAACAGTTTATAGTATGTGTTTAAGAGATGCTGCTAGGCAGATTTTGTTGTCAGAGCCAGGCTAGTCGTTTCCCCCTGTTTCCCGTCTTTATGCTAAGCTAAGCTAACTGGCTGCTGACTCTAGCTTCATATTTTACAAACATGTTCTTTTAACTCTCAGTAGCAAAGTGAATAATCATATTTCCCATAACATGAAATAATTCCATTTACCTTTTTTAAATATTGCATCTACTGCATGATGAAAAGCATTTTGTTTCCCAAGCCGGGACTCTTATTTCCTATCCAGGTAGCCAGAAAATAATTATCTCCTTGCCCTTACTCATGTAATTTTCTGCTACCATCTTCGTTTGAATTATGAAATAGAGTTGGAACTTGGAAAATGTGTTCACAATCTTTTTTTATTGTGCAGCGGACTGAATATGTTTTTGACATTCAGATGCGCGAAATACCTTTAGGACAGCTGTACATTTGTTAAACCACCTTCTCAGTTTTTAAAAGATTGCCAAGTATTTATTCCTCAAAAAATTGATCCTTAGCTCTGTGACTCCAATGCACTGGTATTACATGAGAGGCACAAACTGTGGCTGGATTAAATCAATATAAGAGTGATATACTTGACAATGGAAACTGTAAAACAATGTGTAAAAACATTTAGCCTAATATCAAAGCTACCTAACGGTACATTTAAGGGGAACATTGGGAACAGGGAGCTTCAGCATTATAATTTAAAAGAACGGCTGATGCACAGACCGAAGAGTCGGCGCTCACCACAGCAGCAGACGGTTGTATATTCTCCACTGTGTGAGCACCCAGCGGTCCCAGGGCTTTATTTTGGTGCATGAGCATCTCTTCATCCTCTGGAGGCTTCCAGATGTACTGCTCTCCGTTGCCCATAAACATCACTTCCTGTCAACAGAACAAGAAATTACATTTGGGGCAGAGATGCTCACATGTTCATGCATTAGTATTTGTGGCTATAAAAACTGCATTTTAAAAACAGACCCATTGGGGTTCATAAAAGACTAATTAGTCCGCTTCAAATATGCAGAAGTGTTGTAGCACACAGTGGGCATTAGAGATGCATTGGATGGATTTCATACAGTATTGAAAAGATTTTCCCTGGAAGGTGGAGCTTGTAGCGTGAGGAACCATGTGCTTATATTCTGGATGACTCAATTTCAACATGTTGCATCATACAAAAAAATCTGTGGCAAACAGCCCTGCGAGCAGACTGCGTACACATGTTAGCCCTGTGAACTGTGCGTGTTACTGAACTCAGGTCACAGCAGAAAGTGCGACCTCGTTACCCTCACTCAGGGCAGCAAATGGTCTCCCACTGTCACCAGGAGGGGAGCGCAAATCCTTATATCCACCGTAATAGCAGACAGTCTGCCCGCACTCCTGCTGCTGTGAACATATGGACGAGGTGACACTGCTGAGAGCAGAAATACCCCACTATCACCGAGTGCAAATAAACACAGCTCACGGCCCGGACTTCAAAGAAATGTCTACAGAAGTGCTAACATATCACGACACCATGCATGATGTAGCCAAGTACATAGAAAACAGAGAAAACACTGGCGCAAATACAGATGTGTAGATCCTCTGCAGCATCAAAAGAAACTGACAGAAATACTCACTGGCTGTACCTGGACTACATGTACTTGGACTACATGTACCTGGGCTTAATATGTCATACTGATGCTCACAAAGACATTTGTTACGCGTGTCAATGCAGCCAGCAACCAAATCTGTGCCTGACAAGCAGAACAAAGATCTCAGAGAAACTTTTCACATCAAACTGACGCACTGTGTTTCAACAAGACTAAGGCGCCTTCAGATCGACTCTAGAGGTCAGAGTGTCAACGCCTGGTTGATTACTTAATGTAACGTAATGTGAATGCTGTAGTTTTGCTGCTTATCGCGTTCACAGATTAAAAGAAATTGTGATGCTAACTTTTTAGAGTGTTTTGGCATCTGATAAGTCTTCAAAATTACAGGTCTGTTACTCAAAGTGGACTTCCTGGATTGTATTTCATGTCTCACTTGTACCTGAAGCAACACACCCAACGCAGACTTGCATTTTTCAAACAGTCTGAACACCTGCTAAGAGTCCACAGTAGCAGCTAAGTGAGACTGTCCGTGGGCACGCAGTGAAAAAGTTACCGTCCTAATGTTTAACATGTCATTTTTACCACGTTCACCATATCCACGTAGTGTGTTAGCATGCTAACATTTGCTAAATTGCACTAACCATAAAGCACAGCTGTGGCTGATGGGACTGTCTTAGTTTTGCAGGCATTTGGTCAAAAACCAAAGACATGGACAAATCAAACATTTTGACCTCATGAAGGCCCTTGCTGAAACACCAAGTCAGTAGTTTTAATCCTTTGGGGAAAATAAATATCTGTACTAGACTTGCATGCTAATACATCCAATAGTTTAGATAATTCAGTCTGAATGACAGACCGACGTTACACAACAATCTGGATAATAAATTGACACCATTAGGACCTTTCAGTGAAGTCAGGCATTAACTCCGTCTTAATCTGCTCTGAATGATCTTGTCTGCTGCTCCAGTCAGACCTTTGGAGAACCACTAGAAACCCAACTTAGCTGGTAACTTTCTCTCTCCTCCAGTCATTGCTTTCACACTTCCCTGAGCCCATAAAACTGAATCCTGTTCACCTCTACAACATTATGAGATGAAGCTGTACAGAGCGATCACAAAGAAGATTTACTGTTTCTATGAATAACTAGTTTTTACATAATATGTTACGTGGGAATATGGTCACATTTAAGTAACATGTTACATGTTTTTCTGCCCTTTATCTAACCTCTTCCCATCAAAGAAAACAAATCTAAAGACCTAATCTAATCCTTTCATCCCCAAAAGAATGATCACCAATCTTAACATAAGGACCACTTACTAGCTTTTTCCAGAGCTTTCAACTGCATCTCGTGGTCTGGAAGAAGCTATTAGTAAGGGCACCTTGTCCTTGTGTAACTTCTGTGCTGTACGCTGTGTGAACTTTAAAACATTGTATAAACAAAAAATTTTAAATCATCAGATAAATAAAAAAAGTCCCTCTACCAACCTTTGGAAATGCCGGGACGTTAAAGGCGTCCATGTTTCTACGGGGCAACTTTGTGCTGTGGGGGTGTGGTGGAGGAGGGGCGGGATGTGACGGTGGGGCGTGTCGCGGAGGCGGCACCGGAGGCTCCCCCATATCCGTCCCGCTGTCCCTTTTTTGGGGTGCCTTGTCGGCCTTCCTCAGCTTCCTGACGCAGGCGTACTCAGCCGTTTCCTGAGGATGAGGTGGGGACATGACCTGGGCCTCGGGTTCAGGCAGCCCTCCTTCCACATCCCCATCTGGGTCTGGGGGTGCTGGGGTGTTGGCAGGGACGGCCGGAGGGGCCGGAGTGTCCGTCTGCCCGGCCCTGCCTACCATGGCGTATAGGGCATCGTCAGTACGTGTGGAGGAGGAGCGTTGGCCCACCTCAGAGTAAGTGTGCTCTCCGTCCTCTCCAGTCCCAGAGGGGATCTGGGGAAGCTGCC
Organism: Nannoperca australis; assembly: GCA_036023655.1. Taxonomy (NCBI): domain Eukaryota; kingdom Metazoa; phylum Chordata; class Actinopteri; order Centrarchiformes; family Percichthyidae; genus Nannoperca; species Nannoperca australis. Next base: position 26,170 of record JAVQJD010002348.1, read on the forward strand.
TGCCTTGAGAACGAAGGTCATTGTTAGACCGGCGGCTGAGCAGCAGCAGAAGGTCCATGCTGGCTGGACGTTTCTTTTTAGATGCCTCTGCCCACCATGAAACAGAATTCACATACGTTTACTCCTCTCTTACTGGACAGGTCAACAAACATTTGAGTATGTTTGGGTATGAGAAAAACCTGGAGCAGACAGTAAACTGTGAGTTGACGTAAATGTTTGAGAGAATGCATCCAAATTGACTTCGTTCCACTGCAGTGGAAGCAGGACAAATAGGAAGCAGGACATATGCTTATATTTCTTCAAACCCTCTCAGGCTACTGTCACAGTGCCCACAAACACAGTTCCCTGTTGACTGTCAGTGATAGAGCTCCAGGACTTGTCTTGGCTCTCTGATTTCTGTCTTTGAGAGAGAGAGAAAGATGTCCATGCTCATAAATCTATGATTGAATAGTCCAGTGGGATAAGGCTGAGCTGTAAATGTAATGGGAATTCTGTTTTAGGCTAAACTTACTGTCTAAAGTTTCCTTACATTTTAGGTGTTAAATGAATTTAGGGCTGGATTAGAACTTAGATGGATTAGCTTGTCACACTTTTACTTTTAAGTGTTTATTTGCATTATTATGAGTTGGTTTTGATGTTTTTTTGGACTCCAAGTCTGGTATTGATTAATGAGGATAAAGCTAAATCAGCCAAATCAAAATATATTACTGCTATTTATTTGTCATGCTATTGATCAGCCTGCTAAATATTCAAATTACTATGCTAATTCTGTTGGGTAAAAACCTTGTATCTCCACTGTCTGTGTTTTTTTGATTTTTCAAATTAGCTGACAAAAAATACATGCTTATGTTGTTGACAACAATTTTCTTCCCCTGCAGCTCAGAAAAATCATTTCGATGATGCCAAAAAAGTGCTTTGTCATGCAGCTAAAACGAGACCTTGCTGTTTAGTTAACATGTAGGAGATACAAGGTTGTCACCAGACAACAGTGCACACGGGTCAGAATCTGTGTGTGAGAGATGTACTCACTTTTGCCATTGCAGTTCATCTTGTTCATCTCAGTGTCTGATTTACTGATGGACCTCAGCTTCGACTGCCTGAGTATACCCTGACAACAAACACACACACACACACACACACACACAGGGTCAGTTAAACTCTAATTAAGACTGAAGAGGTGTCCTCTGAATGATATTGTTCCCTGTCGAAATGAGTTGCTTCTGCTGCAACACAAACAAAACATGGAGGAGCGTGTTGCCTGATACCTACCATGTCCATGAGACGGTGTTTTCCGCTCTCGCCGGGAACATTGTGTGTCTTCCCCTTCCTGTGGTAAACACAACCGCTCGGTTACACAGGTTGACACGTACTACAGTCATGTACTTCTGTGTGTGTGCAGAGTTTGAGTCATTTTCCATGTGTGTCTGAGTCATCTTATGACTGTGCACATGTTTGTGTATATTTGCATATGTGCGTGCCAGTGGTGGAGAGTAACTAAGTGCATTTACTCACGTACTGCACTTAAGTACAATTTTGAAGTTAAACATTTCCATTTTATGCTACTTTATACTTCTACTCCACTACATTTCAGAGGGAAATGTACTTTTTACGCCACTACATTTATTTGACAGCTATGGTTACTGGCTACTTTTCAGATTAACATTTAACATAAAAAATACATATGATAAGTTATAAAATACAATTAATTCTTAAAGGTTAAACCAGTTGTTCCCACCTTTTTACCCTATAACCTCCTATAAAAAACTGTGTATACTTGGGGCCCCTGGTCACATTTCAGATGGTTATGAGTTGTTAGCAATGAGTGATTTCTCATTTGAACTTCAGAAGAAGTAAACAAAAATCAAAAGATTAGCGAGACGTCCAAAACAAATTCAAATGAGATCTGTGTGTGTGTGTGTGTGTGTGTGTGTGTGTGTGTGTGTGTGTGTGTGTGTGTGTGTGTGTGTGTGTGTGTGTTTGTGT
>JAVQJD010002355.1:0-10532 GCA_036023655.1 Nannoperca australis
TCTTGACTCTATTTTCTATTCATTTCACAACGTATGGTGGTGAATAAGTGTGACTTTTCATGGAAAACACAAAATTGTTTGGGTGACCCCAAACTTTTGAACGGTAGTGTATATAGCACTTTTCTAGACCCAAAGCACCTTACATAAGAATGGAAATTAGGACAAATACACAAGGACAAAGACATAAACTATGACACAGCTGACGTAAGAAAAAGCAAAACAGGGGCCTCATTTGTTTAATCTGTACACAAACAGAAATGTAAAGCCAACAAGTTGTGATTTTACAGGGAATTATCTGCTGTAACTATTTCGTATCCCCAGAAAGTTTCCCCCTACTTGACTATGAGAGCGGAGGAAGCAAATAAGAATATTATAAGTGTAAAACTACTCCTTTAAATCCAAAGAAGTGTTTTATAGATAATAGGTTTATGTGGGGCGCCCTGGTAGCCTAATTATTAAAGCACGTACCACATAACCGCAACATCCACAGTTCCCTCCCCATGTTTCCTGTCTTTCTCTCTCTGGATGTTAAATAAAGGCAAAAAATACTCCATCTTTAAATAGGGGGCTATGTTTCACAAAGTAATGTATCAAAAAAAGTACTCTTTGGGTAATGGTCCTGCAAAGAGAATTATGTTTGAAACTGTGGTGGAAACAATGGTTTCTCAATCCCCACCTTTATGACACTGCACGTTGTACCAGCTGCTATTCACCACATAGATGGATAGTGAAAATGCTACAAAATTGGCTTTATCCTTTTATGCATCAAGAAAAAAAACATTGAAAAATATTGTCCACGGAATCATTTTTCAAAAACAGAACACCAATTTGCCTCGATTTAACCGAGCAGAGAATCTGTACAGGAGAAACTTCAGAGTTGGAGGCAGGGCTCTCCCTCCTGCTCCATCTTTTTACCCTTCTCTTTCTCTCCTGATTCATTATGTATTTTGCGTAGGTTTTCTCTGGTCTGTCTTCTCGGGGGCCTTGAGCAGCGAGCTGGTCATGAATATTTCGGGGCTGGACAGCAAGCTCACGTGCCTGACACACACTCGCTCTCATGCGCCTCGTGTCGCTGCCTCCGAGCCTGGCCCTGAGAATGGATTTGCCCGCGTGCCGGCGCAACGCAAAACTGCTGAAATATTTAGACAACAGATCATTACGACGTTTGTCATGTAATTACACACGCTCATTTCATATTCCCCCGCAATGTGGGCGCACATGAACATGGACAGATTTTCAATGTGTGTGGGTGTATGTATAAGCAAGCATGTGTTCACAAATGAGTCTGTGATCTCACACACCATATGCATGTGTATGTTCTGCCGTGGGTTTGTGTTCCCATGTACTCTGTGTTTGTGCAAGGCTCAGTGTGATTTTGTGTGTGTGTGTGTGTGTGTGTGTTCACAGCTGCTGTTTCTTGGACATATTCCTGGAACACCCTCATTCATTCGCTCCTCCCTGCAGCTCAGATCAATACAAAACCAGTGAAAACTGCATTCATTGCTGTTAATATTCACTGCCATATTGCTGCAGTGTCAGAAAACAGTCAAGGAAAACGATGGCATAGCTGACCGCTTTATGGCCACTCCTGTGCATGCTGTTACATAACATAACATCCCTTGTTATGTCCTTCTAGGTTTATAGAAAGAGGCCAAAAAAAACACCTCCAAGCTTTCACATTTTTTCAAGAATTCTTTTTTCGGAAAAGGACATTTTAAGGAAAAGGTTTCTCTGTGTTAAATCCTCCTTAAAATACTGATAGTCAGGTTAGTCAACTGCTATGTTAAATGTAGGGTTGGACAATATTACCATATGGGATTCCAGATTTGAGAACAGGGCTGCTTTATGATAATATTGCATGTTCAAACGTTTTCCAGTACCTTGGTTTTTCAGGGATTTTATCAAAAAACACGCAACTCCACTCAACTCTTGCCTTCATCAGGGGCTGTCATGAATGTGACTGATAAATCACCATCCCTGTATTATCATCATCCTTGTTAAGAAAATTGTTAAGTCACTGGATAAAAACAGACATTCCCATATGAATATTTGGTTTATAAATTAGTTCTCAAATGTATTTTTTCAGATTTTACGATATTGTATCCTTATCACAATTTAACATTTCATTAACCATAATGTAGAAGATCCATTTTTATTTAACATTTTTTCCCCCAGTGTATATGTCTTACACTGCAGTGTTCGTATCATGCTCGGTTGTTATGGAAATTCCAGATGTCTGCCAAGAAATGCTCCCAATCACAATGTAACACTGCCCTCGCAATCTCGCACCACCACACAAGGCAAGATGGATTCATGCTGTTTACATGAAATTCCTGCCCTGCCGACAAGGTTTTTTCTTCAGTCGTGGGGTTTTGGCTTGAGCACATATCCACTGAAGCCTCACTGAGTCATTCTTAGCTAACAGTTAATTATTCCTCTCACTCTGCCACTGTAGATTGTTTGTTTCAAGGTTCAACAAGTCTTTCTGTGCACCATTGCTCCATAGATCAGATTTCTTTATCATCAGCCTGGTGCTCAACAAGAAGCCTTAATAGATCACAGTGGTACTTAATTTAATGTCTGGTTTGACAGGGAATAGAAATGCAGAAATCAATTTTTATAAATTGGGACTAGTGTGGCTTAATTTGTTGTTTTCTAAGAAACAGGACAATAAACCATTGCATGTCCTGATTGTAAAAATCCCCATGGAAATATTTATTGTTTTTCTTGTTACTTGCTGGTTTTCATAACATTGTTTAATGATAAGTTATCATCTGCAACAATTTTATTTCCTTATATCATTGTTTTATGTAAGCCACATTAATCTCACTGGTTAATTGAATTTTAGGTGGAAAGTCTTTCATATATTGTGTTTTATTTTACATGTTACATGTTACATGTTTTACTGTTCTTACCGGAGTATACCGTCGTGATCAATGGCCCTTGCATTCTCTTTCAACTTGACTGCTACTTTTTATTTTCAACTGATCTTTTTTTGTTTTTAGTTTTTTATTACAGGAAAAGCTCTAAATACATTTTAATATTTACATTGAGCCTTTTAGAACCTGCTCGTTGAGCTTTAAATTTAAACTGATCTTTTGTTTATTGGGATTATTTGATGTCTCTACAAACTTTGGACAACAGTCAAATTACATTCACAGTTGTTTGGATTTCACTCCTTGCGTCGTCCTAATAAATCAATGAGTTGTAGAGAAGCAGCGGAACTGGATGACCTTGTCCGGATGATTTTGAGTTGTGCTGGATTTGCTGTTCGGTGGAGCTGGCTGTTAGCAAGCAGCTTTACCTGCTGACGTTTATCTCTTTGCAGTCTTCTTAACAATCCTTTTAAAGTCATAGCAAAACCTTTGTTAAAACCACTTTGTGTTTTTCTGTCTCGTCCCATGCACCTGCAGCTTCTTACCCTTCCCTTCTCACCTCCTCAGGAGATCCAGCAGCAGTCAGTTAAGGAGCCCTATGGACTCAATCTGGCTGAGTTTCCTGCCGAGGAAGACCTGCTCACTTATGAAAGGTGATGGACACAATGCTGGCACGCACATGCACTGTTTGATATTATATATTTTACAATCTTTTAAGTTAGGACATTTAAGTTCGTATTATAAATAATGTAGTGACTTGTAGAAAAGCGAGGCAGGTTGTGCTTTTACTACAGAACACAGTTCTAAGGGACAACATGCACTCAGTGGCCATTCTATTGGGTGCACAATCCGTCCTACAGTTGTTGAGATCCACACCTCTTTACCACACATTAACGTGTACCGTTTAGGCTGCATAATACCTAAAAACATGAATGACTGATGCATGCAGAGAAAGTTACACGCACACAATTCTGGGTACATTTCCGTCATGTCTCATACCTACCAACTCGAGCTGGCCTTCGTTTGTTTGTTTGGCCTTCAGCTTTCAGTGAACTTCATGTCTGGCGTGTTGTTTGGTGCCAGGCTAAAGCAAACGACCTGAAAATTGAAGAGCTCCAGCCACATTTGACTGCCTCTGCCTATCTTTTTATTGTTATGGACAAAGCGTCCAGTGCCAAAGACAGAGAGGGCAAGAACAAGCAGCCAGTGTCAGCAGTCCCCTCAGGGTGATATGGTCCATTTTACAAAAGGGACATCGTCAACTCTGCTCTCCTGTGTGCATCCCACTTCTGACCTCGGTGCTCTTTATACCTCTCTATTCCTTCACCCCCCGAGTTTCATTTTCATGTCCCGTCCTTTCTATTTCATAGTGTCTTGTCTCCCTGTTAGCTCCCAACCATGTTGATGAGCTACCGTGAATAGCCATCGCCAGGCTCTCAAACCAAACACAACTATTTGTTCTTTGGATGCAAACTGCACGTTTTGATACAGTGTAATGCTTTTGTTGGAGCTTTAATAGCTTTTTTTCCCTCACACTCTGCCGTCCAAACCCACTGAGGATAACTGGTCCAGACTACTATTTCAGCAGTCAGTGTATGGCCATGTCTTTGAAGCAAAACGTACTAATATGCTTTATATTTGAGTAAATACATGTATGACATATCACAAAAGTGTAATTCACTGTCTGGACCATTTCTTTTAAATTGCATTATGGACCAAATAACGTGTCATATGATGCACACTTGTATGCAGTATATACCCAACAATCCAACACTAAATAATTGATTCTCAACCTTTTTGGCTTGTGGCCCCTTAACATTAAGCAATGTACACTTGTTACTAATTAAGCAGGCCGGGAATAAGCCCTACCTTCATGAAGGTTATAATGTTCTGTTTTTGTTGGAATTGTTTTAAAATAGATGATGATGCATGTTATTGTTAAGGCTGTAGTCTGAGCATCACAACACACAAAGATACTAGTTTCAAGATTCACAGATTCAAGTGCAGCTACAATAACATTTGAGTAACAGAATAAATGGTCACCCATATCTACTCTTTACCTCTTTAAATTCTACTAATGCTACTCTTCTGAATACTGGTATGCACATATACTGAATGCGCATGCACGTACAGAGATCATATGCATATTTTCCCACACAAATGCTAAGAGGTGAGCTTAACGATCTCTGCGTGTGGAGAGATGTAGACATGCTTTGTCACCCATAAGCAAAAGCTATTTGCCAGATTGATCATTTTGCAAAGGTTGTACAGAGAAATAAAGAGAAAGCAAAGCCAGTCTGCCTATTGAGAACAGCCTCAACAGATCAGGATTCAACGCAAACACAGATCATGTTGCATTTTGAAAATGCAGCATGACTCTGTTTTTCAGAAAGTGTCCACTCTCTCTATAATGGTTGAGCAATGATCTCCGCATGTGGAGGAATGTAAAAGACCATGCAATAACAAAAAATGTATCAACTAAAAGCGTCTTTTATGGGGACTGCAGTAAGGTGCTGTGAAGGAATGCATGCAGGCGTGATTGAAGCAGGGGACTTGACTTTGAAAAAAACAAACAAATCCAAATTGTAGTGAAGAATGTTCCTATCCCCCTGCTGCAGTGGCACATAATGAGAATGAAACTACATTCATTATTGAGGCTGGAAGTTGGAATGGCTCCAAATGTGTTCGCTGCAGCCAGAGCGCTGCTAATCATTGCATTAATATAAAAAATCATAAGCAAGAGCCAGAGGGGAACTCTCAACTATTGCATATTATGGTGTCTTTGCGAGAGAAAAATAACCTACGGGGAAATTTAACGTTTGATGATAATGTGCTCTGAGACCTCAACAGACGTGTTTAGCTCATCTGAGTATTTGTATAAAAAAATAGACAATATGAACCTGAAATTTAAAGGGACCTTTTGAGATTACCACCCAATTGCCTTTTGTTACTGGCTCTTCAAATGATGAAGATGGATAGGAGCACGTAGCGCAGGCAAAAATGTGTTCAGAGTGTGCATATACTTTGTATTTTGCAGGAATATTTGTCTTTTTCATTTTGTGTGTGTGTGTGTGTGTGCGTGTGTTTTTTCTACAGGTTTGCACATCTGGGCCAGAGCCAGCACAGCGTGGAAAGGACTGAACGTATAAACCTGGCAAACATCATCTGCTTGTGAGTTAAACATGTTAAACACATGAGCCCAAACACGCAATAAAAAACACATGTACCCAAAGTCACACTTGCAATATTGGTTTGTAGTTATAATCCGAGCCTTTTAAATACCACTCAGTATTTCCAGTAGCCTTGGGACAAGTGATCACAGTGGGCTGGTACTAAGTGGTCTCCAGGGAGTCTTCTAGCTGTGCACCGTTTAATCTCCATCTCTTGTAACCAAACGCTCTTCCTTTACTTTTCGTTATCCCTGCTTTTTCCCCTGTCAGTCCACCCTTTTGCCTTCCTGTTCACCGCGGCCGTGAGCCAGCGGCTCGTAGATGGGAGATTTTTTTTTTCTCAACCAGATCAAATTTCAACCACACGTGGCATGGCAATGTGCAGCCGTACAGACGCAAAAGCAATTTCCCCTCTTTGTCTTTCTCTCTTCCTGTCAAGCTCCAACTGTCACACACACTCACAGACAGCATCTCAATGACAAAATTGCCTCATCAAAATTCCTCTTAATATGTGTTTTTATTAATTCTTTCATTTGCTATTTCTCTGTCCCCTTTACTCGCTCCCTCTCATGCATTCTGTACATCTGTATGCACATACATATAACAGGCCACACTTTTTTTTACTAGAATCAAAATTAAAGACAAATAGAGATTTGCAAATCTAATGTCAGCCATTCAGACATTTTATAGGCATACTCTGACATTTTGGGAAATACGCTCATGTGTTTTCTTGCCGAGAGTTAGATGAGAAGATCAACTCTCATGTCTGTGCACTAAATATGAACATCCAGCAGCCAAGAAATAGTTGGGCGCAAAAACCCCCTCTAAAACAGTGTTTTTTTTTCTTTGATTTTACAAGAAATAACTAGTTAGTTAGTGAGCTTTTACAGGTGCTGGTAGGTGGATTTTGTTACCTTTGGCCTGAGCCAACCTAGCTGTTTCCCCCTATTTCCAATTTCTGTGCAAAGCTAAGCTAACTGGTGGGACTATACCTTCTTATTAATGGACATATGTTAGAGTGGTATCACGTCTGTAAAGTATTTCCCAAAATGTTAAACCACTTCACACTTTATACAGACTCAAAACCATGACCTAATTGTATGATCTAGTGCATTACAGAAAAACCTAGTGAAACCTTGTCTACCCACCACATTAGCACACATTAATGGGAATGCAAAAAAACATTTTATTATATTTCTTTATTTCAGGATAACCAGCATTTTCAAAGCAGATAAAAAAGTTCTTAGTTGTTAGATTTCTATATGCAAGTCCAGAAATGAAAGAAAGGACAGCCTCTTTTCAAGAAAAATAACCCTTTTTTAAGTGAGTGAAAGTGACAGACATACAGATCTCGTCTTTTTCATCCTTGTTCAGTTTGCATCTCCCCTTGTTGCTTAAATTTCCACCTTCCTTCATTTTCGTCACTCTGGCCATTCATTAGTCCATGCTGTCAGCCCCGTGTCCACAGGGTCCGGCAGGTGTGTCTGTTGTTGCGCAACAGTGCTATTCTGAGGCGCTGTTACAGCACCCTAAACGTGTTTTCACCTGTAGTCTGTCACCTCGCCTCCCTCTGTGTGGCTTGCTTTGCCAGGCATTGGCAAAGCTGACTCCTTTGGTGGAGATAAAAGCGGAAAGGATATGAATACTGCGGCAGATTCCTGTTGAGTGTTCAGTGAAGTGTGCTGATTCGTTTCCTCCTTTTAAATTATGAGCTTTTAAGTCGCATATCCAGATTAATGGACAGTTATGACTGAGTAAAAACAGATCTGTTGCATGTGTAATTAAAATCTTATCCTGTTTCTGTCCCGCAGAGATCAAATGTTTTACGCTAGCTGTATTGTAATTACGATCACCTTTACACCTTCTAACCCTTGCAGTAAATTCATTTAGTTTAGATTTGAAATTATATGGAGATTTATGTTCCCTTTCGGCTTTTTATTTTTTATTTTGGAGTATCTGTTTTTAACAAAGTACTCTCCGTGGTACTTATCTCATATGGAGGTGACAGACTTTTCACCAGTCTGCACTACATTTCACATTCATTTCCCCGGCTCGGCTCTACGTTTCACATCACTCGACATGTCAGCAGGCTGTAATGATTATCTGCGAGAGCTGCAGAGATGTCAGCTGTCTGTGAGAAGTCACCACAGTTCAAGAGAAGGAGCACAAGTCACGCCTTGCCTTGTTATCAGACAACGTAGCATGACCCACTGACCACTGTAGTGAAACATAGTGTGCTGCCTCACATCAGAATGCACATTAAATGCATTAAAAGCATTACATTTTGTGTACATACAAAGGGTGAATATTGCTTAAACTGTACCCTCATTCCTTTTATTCTTTTCTTCCCACCTTAATAAAATCTATTCGCTAGCAATAATACTTTCAAGTTGTGTTTTGAGTTGGAGAAACGTTTTCACCTGGCAGCTTGCAGTTTATTATGGTTTCAGGTTGGGTGCTTAGACCTGCTTTCAGGTCAGTGAGGTCAACCTCAGTTGAGGACTCCATGATGACACACACAAGTTTATAATTAATGTCAGGGCTTCTTCGATCTGTGGTGGCTTTGATCAAGGAGGTGCATTTGTAATGCGTCCATGTGCCTGAGCAGCCTCCGACCGAGGCCTCAGCTGTTGAACTAGCTGACAGAGAGGAAGATAATCCACCCGATGATAATCTACATTTAAGATGACAAGGCATGCTTCAGAGTCTAGTTTCCACGAACATGTGAGTGATTCTGCTGTAAAAGCGCCCGTCTCTACCATCCTCGTCTCCATTAACGGCCCTCTTAACGACCCGCTCTCTCCAGCAGATTTTCACGAGATCTCGTTGGTTGGATTAAAAAAAATGTTCTAGTCCGTTCATTCGATCATCTAGTGACAGCTATAGATAGTAACCTTTTTTCCCTTAAGTTAAAATAAAACATCATGGCTTGTTCTTCTACCACCACGTGACTCTTCTAAAACTAGCTCCTCATTACATCCATTATTTGAACCCACTCTTGTCCCTTTGTCTTCATCCCTCCTCTTCTTTGTCCCTCTCCCTCAGAGAGCCGGTGTCCTGCTTCCCGGAGGACAGCATCTACGCCGTTTCTCTCCCGCAGGTCGACAGAGACAGCCGCGACGAGTTTGAGAGCCATGTGATGACCGGTGAAGGCCTGGTGAGGGAACTGTGCAGGGACGACATGCTGATGTATAGGGAGTACATCAAGAACAGATACATGTGAGGCACCGACAAACAGGAAGTGGATCTTTTTTACCACTATGCAAATCCAGATGATCAGATCCAATCGCATCGTTAACACTTGACATGACCTTAAGATTTTTGTTTGTAGCTACGGTGCAGAGCAAGAGATGTTTTCTTACGCTTGTAAATACATTTTGCTTCAACTACCCACCTCTTGGATTGTTTTTTTTCTGTTTGGAGTGGACTGTTTGTAATGAAGATAATGCTGCACAAACAACCCATATATACTGTATTTGGACTTAAGGTCCATTTCTTTCTTTTTTTATCAGTCTTTTGTGTGTTTTAATAGCTTCAAAGTGCCTCAACAGGCTACTTATATGGTGCTTTTTATTAGTTTTGTTATTTCTCATTAATTAAGTTTTAATTGCAACTGTTTTAAGAAAGTTTATTTAACAATATATGTACATTTTAAACATATAAAATGATGTAAATTGTTTTGACTCTAAAATATTTTGAATCTTAAATGTTGGAACCATTAATATGATGGCAGGCCCAAAGACTTGATTCTTTATATTCCACCTCAGATGTGCTTTGAGTTTTGATTTTTTGTATTTGTTCTGTTTAAAAAAATCTGTTGAGAAAGCCGTGACGGATATAAGGTGTTGTTTTTTATTTTATTGCTCAAAAACTGGCCAGTCGCTTTTTGTCATCATATTTTGCACATAGCATTATGCGATTTGATAAAACCTGGATCACACACCACGTCGCTGTTCTTGTGGGTTTATCCAACCCGATTCTCACTTTCCAAAACTGCACACTGATGTCTGTTTTCTATAAATGCCTTTCTTATATGTCAGCTGATTATTGTTTACAATAGTTTTAAATTAAACGTTTATTTATTATCACGATGTGACCGGTTTGATTGCTGTTGCCTTTAAGCAATTTTGTTCCCCTTTGCTATGTTGCTTTTATGTCTGTCCTCGTTGTTCTCCAGTTTTGTTCGTGCAACAAAAAGAGCTCCTTTCATGCGGCCTCTGTAACGTTTTTAATCTCTCCCACCTTTCATTCTTTCTTTTGCACTCATTATGTACCCTATTCACTTTCGTTCTGTCAATCACACTCTTCTTGTCCACCACCTTGCGCCCATTCTTTTAGCGCTCAGCTTACAACCACAGGTGTCAGAAAATGTGAAATGCGATAAAGACTGCCTTTCCTGTAATACACGTTCAGTCGGCTTACTGATTGACCACTGGTCTCTGTGTCTGTGCCTCGTGAGCCTGAGGACGGGGGCGGGGGGGGGGGG
>JAVQJD010002365.1:0-10499 GCA_036023655.1 Nannoperca australis
TGTCAAATATAAAAGTTGTAATGATGGTTGAAGTCCACCGTTGCACCCGGGTAAGACGAACCCCCTTCAGGACCCTACCGAGAGAATGGAGAAGAAAGAGGAGAAAGAACGGGAAAAACTAACGAAAAGGGACGGGCGGGTGGGGCGCGGTAAGCGAGAGCGAAACGAGGGATGGTTACGTATGGTATTATGCGGAAATGGCGTAGTAACGTGGTTAACGTAATGGTGGTGTGTACCTGCTCTCGAAATTCTGCTAAATAGCGACACTTCACTAGCAAGGAACACACCCTCCATGTGATACGTTTGAAAGATTTATTGAACAGAGGTACATGTCAAATGTAAAAGTTGTGATGATGGTTTGGGGAAGCTTCTGGGGAAGTCCGCCGTGGCAACCGGTTAAGATGAACCCCCAAAAAGCCTCCCATTCTGGAGAAGAGATTGAGCTGATTTAAGATCTTTGGAACCTGACCGGATGTAACAGCGATATGCTTGCGAGGACCCGCGGCCAATGATTTGAATTAAGTGATAGGCTGAGGTGGCATAGTAAAACCCCGCCAAAAACGACTGATGGAGCGGCATCCCGGTGCCGGACGCCCCATGCCGAAGCTAGCAGCTGTGGTCGGTGGACAGCCGAGGGCGTCGGCATCCCGGTGCCGGACGCCCCATGGCGATGCTAGCTGCTGTGGTTGCTGGAGGTTGGTAGCTGGGGCCCCTGGCATCCCGGTGCCAGAGGCCCCAGCTAATGCTAGCTATTGAGGTTGTGGGACGTGGACGACCGAAGGTCCTGGCATCCAGGTGCCAGGCGTCTCGGTCGGTGCTAGCAGCTGCCATGCGCGGTAAGCGAGGGCGAAACGAGGGATGGTTACGTATGGTATTTATGCTGAAATGGCTTAGTGACGTGGTTAACGGTGGTGTGTTCCTGCTCCCGAAATTCTGCTAAATAGCGACACTTATGGAGACTCTACCCTACTAACAAATGGACATGGCTGTTTTGCCTTAAGTTGTTCCATACACAGTAGTGGTGTGTCCCTTAGAAGCTATACATGAAGGAAAGGAAAGGAAAGCCCCACATTCATCTGCTATCTTTGTATTTTTTAATTCTATAAATCTTCTGCCCAGTGACACGTGATACTTGAAAAATCCAATGCCCAAAACTTGAATCAATGAATAAAATGAAAACAACTTACTTTTGATCTTTTAAGAACCGCAGCTCAAGCTAGCAGACCAAAAGAAGCCACTATCAGACCTATAGCCCAGCCAGGGAGGCTCCTCTCTGCTTCACCTGTAGGCAGTGAGAGGAAGAAAGGAAAGGTGTTGCTTTAACCTTTATGCAAAAATGTAAACTTTCAATTTTCTTCTGGTTTTTTGACTCAGCATGAATCATGTTGGATATAAGTGGTGCTTAAAAATTAGAACTGCTTTCATTGAGCAATCATAATTCTCTCAGTAGAAGGCTTTATTCTGAATAAGACACTGTTATTGAATTGTCTGTTGTCTGAATCTAAATAAGCCATAACATATTGAATTCATGAATCAATCAGTGTTTACTGGATATAGTTTGGTTGTAGTTAGTTATACAAATATACAGTTTGTAATCCTGTGTTTAAAGTTTTGCAAATCATGACATTTTCATGATTATACGTTACAAAATGGTAAACTTGCATTACAATGTTACCCCAGCAGGTGTCAGCAGCACCACATGATTAGGTTAATGCTCACACAATGTAACCTCCTGTATGTCTCTGTAATTTAGGTCAGACAGTGTGGGAAAAATTAATGCATTGTTATGTTACTGAGGGAAGATATGGAGTAGATACTTTTTAAGAAAGTATCTACTATATCAGGGCCAATAGGTCTGGGAGAGGGAAGAAAAGCACATGAAGTTACTGGACATTGATAGACAATTATTTTCTGGTAAACAGAGAATGGTCAAAAGATAAAGCTCATATGCAAGGTACAACGAAAAATAGACCAACAATTTCAAGGTTAAAAATAAGGTGACTTGCTTCAGACTCCTCAGAGGGAGGGGTGGTTTTCATACAGTGTTACTAGTGTATAAAAGTAAAGATCTGTTCTGTGTGTGGCGGTCTCTTCATGAACAGACACGTTTGCTGTATTTGTTGATTCTTCAGTAAACTCTATTCACTTTTGAACTCTATTTGACTCAGTTCAATTCTTAATTAGTGTTTACGTTTATGACAGTGTGAAGCATCTGGCCCTTCTTCACGATTTTCTCCCACAACAGTCAGTGTTTGTAATATAAGACAACACCAATACTATTGCTACAGTAGTCTCATTTGAATTTCAGTGAACCTTTACTATATACTTTTTATAGCCTCAAAGCAGTTTTAAGTAACTTTTGACATAATCATCACAGTGCCGGTGGATATCAGAGTTAAAGGAACCTTTTTCTTTTTCTTTTTTTTTGCAGTTTGGCCATCCTTATGTGTGGTTATTCTAACATTTTACTCACCAATTTAATTGTTGACAACATCAGTGTATACAGAGTTTCAAACAATCACATGGATTGTACACAAACCCGTAGTTTGACCATAAACCAAAAGCAAATGAAACACAGAAAAAAAAATTGTAAAAGAAAAGGTGACAAATATGTATTGTAAATCCAAATAATTAAATTGTATTAACTGTAATTTTATGTAGGGCTTCATACTACAATGTGGGTTTCAGTAGGTCAGTAACTAGACAATGAGTTGTATTTTTCTAGAAAAAGAAAATAAGGACGTTTTTCCAACAGACATGTATCAAACTGATTCTGCTACTGAAATAGACTTGTTTACTCATAGAGAAACAAATACAATTTACTAAAATGTTTATTTTGAAATCAAAACCTATCAATTACAAATGTAAGAATTTTTGACACATGTTTTGTTGCCCATAATTCAAATATCACATGGTTGAGTTACCTTGCTGATTGGCATCTTTGTTGATATCATTAAAATGTTGAAAGTCTTCTCCCTGACAATTGTGTTTAACCTGCATTACAGCTCCTCAAGCTCACAATTTCTCAGCCCTGTACACAGCCTCCTTTCATTCCAAGAAATAAATACAAATAGCAAGATAAAACACCAGGTATGAATCATATAGGCTATGGTTAATAGTAATATACTATTTTAACAGCAAAGTGTGCAGTTAATGTAAAGTTCTTCCATGTTTTGAGACAAGTAAATCGTTCTTAAATTGTTCTCTGTAGTTACAGAGTAAGTAAGACATGCTGTGTTAGTTCTCCCCTTGTTACATGTGGTTACAGGGTAACTACAGGGTATGGATGTAATCTAAAACGAATTGTTATCCCCTTATTCCATAACTGTTCCCCTGTACCTACTTGGTAAATACTGTACTGGCATACCATAAGTACAAAACTGTACTGTGTATAAACACTATAACTCCGGAGTAATTTTGCTACGTTTGTACATCGCGGGCTGTAATCTAAAGCATGAAATGATTGGGTAAGCGATACCGCACGGCAATATACAAGACTCTGGATGACTGCAGAGTTTCTTTTAACTTACCTTTGTTTAAAACGTGGGTGGCAATCAGAGTCACATTTAGGGTAGGGTTGTGGATGAAGCAGTTAACGGATTGATATTGACCTCCAGGAATATCTATAGTGCTTCTGAAACTGTAGAGCTGGTCTTTAGGGTCCTGTACTGCTGTAGTGTGCACATCCCTCTGGTCTAAAAGGTGTTGGGAGTTGTTAGAGAGGTTCTGGAGGCTCCACTTTACCAAAGGCTCAGGAAATCCTCTTTGTGTGGTGCAGACTGCAGTCATTGTTTCTTCATTTACAGTCAGCCTGATGATCTTATAAGGAACTGTGAGTAAGAGAGTGTAGTTAAGGTCACTGACAAAAACATTATTACTTTTAAAGCAATAGAGATCTAGGGAAATAGGTAAATTTTCTTCAGATGTCAGATGAGAAGATTGATACCACTCCTATGCATGTACAGTAAATCTGAAGCGATAGCCAGCTGCCATTTAGCTTAGTTTAGCATAAACACTGAAAACAGGGAGAAACAACTAGCTTGGGTACGTCCTAAGGTAAAATGTGCTTACGAGCAACTCTAAACTCACAAATTAAAGTTTTATCTCTGAAGCTACAGTTAGCATGTGGTTATCTTGGCATGAAAATAGTAGAAATAGTCCAGCACACAATCTTCTTGTGATTTTACACTTTTGTATTTGTTTAAGTTAAATAAATGAAATAACTTTATAACTAGTGAACTTTACAGGTGCTGGTAGGTCTTTGGACAGAGCCACGCTAACTGTTTCTCCCAGTTTCCTGTTTTTAAGCTAAGCTAACTAGCTGATGGCTGTAGCTTCCTATTTAACAGACAAAGATGTATCGATTGTCTCCTCTATCAAATTATTCCTGTAAAGAAAAGTGAAATATCCATTCTTACCTGCAACATATAAAGTAACACGGCAGACTTCCTTGTGTTCAATACTGTATCTCCTCGTCTCTCTGCTATCAAAAACTGCTGCAAAAACCTGGAAAACCTTTTGGTTGTCTTCAAGTGTTGTGTTTTTCACTTTGACTGAAATATTTCCTCTAAACATTTCCTGTGGGAAGCCTGTTATCTTGTTTCGATAAAGTTCATTTACATGCTCTGGTGTTTCCTTTCCTTTGTTAAAAGAATACAAAACATACATTCTTTCATCTTGCCAGTAAAAGCGTAGATTCTTTGAGTCAGTGAGAGTGGTGGTCATCAGGAAACATGGGAGTACTGTTGATTCGCCAACAGTAGTGTTGACATCAAGCACCACTGTTGCACGACCAGGCACTGTATGTAACAGAAAATAGACGGATTGTCAAACATTTCCTGTGTCTAGCCTCACGCACTGCCGTGTTATCACTGCCGACACAACACCAAACATCATACTCTTCATGTTTTATGCTTATTAAAGATGAAATAGTTTTAGTTTCAAAACACTTTACAAATTAATGTATTGTATTTAATAATGTACAAAGATCATTGGTTCTTTGATTTAATGCTCTTTTCAATTCTGCCATTAGGAGCGATGTACTTACTTATGATGTAATTATTTGTGATTCATCAACCAGCCCTTACAAGTATGATGAGACATCTTGTTGTTTTCCATCATGGTTCTATACACTTTATGTATACCTCATATTTGGAAGTCACTTTGGATAAAAGCGTCTGCTAAATGCCTAAATGTAATGTAATGCCAAACATCACAATGCATTTCTGTCATGTGTGCATACACACACACAAAGACTAAGTAAAATAAAAAATGCAGAACACTTACCAAGCAGGAGAAAGTATGCCACTAATACAACAAACATTCCTGAGAGGGTGAGCTCACTTGCAACACAAACCGGTGAGGAAAACAATACTAATGACACCTAGTAATGATTAAAAGTTGGATGTTCACACAAAATGAAGACACACACTTGGCTCAGATGGCTATTTCCTCTTCTGACATAGACAGCATGAATGCTGACTAATCATTTTAACTCTGGCAATGGATATTCCACTGTTGCTGAAGCAACTTTTTGTGTAAAACAATGGGCTCCTCAGGTATAGAGATGATGTTTGATTTGATACTGTTGTCCTGCCCACTAGTCTCGTGCTCAGTGTTTTTTCTGCCCTGCCTTCATTGTCAGCACATACATCTGATCTGTGTGTGTTCCCTATGGTGCTTTGCTTGATTGTCTGACTCAGACCGTGTTCACTTCCCTATATAGCAAATTCTACAAAGTGTCATTCCAAGCATGTGAAACCATAGTGTATGCATTATAGTAATGTGTGCACAGAAATAAGGGACAAATCGAGAGTGGGGAGAGTACATAAAATCTCAAATCCATTCATTTCCACACATTTGGAGCAAAGCAGATCATAGCACACAATATATTGTAAACATGGAGGCGCCAGACATATAAATAAAATACATGCACCACGTTTCACACTTTGCACACAATTTCTTCAAAAAAAGGAAATCAGCAACATATTTCTCCACAGAAGCTTTACAGCATATGCACACATTGTGGTGAGGAGGGACATAAAATCTTACCTGGAATTTGAACATAATTTTATTAAATAATTATCTTTGGCTGTGCAAGGTTGCTGCCTTAAAAAGGTGGTGTTAGGGTATGCAGTAGCACCTGGCTAGCAGTGAGTTAACAGTACAAAAACACACTACAATGCAATATAATTATATATATATATTATTATATTATAATAAGGATGTACTTCAGCATAGTTCAAAAAAGGTTGCATCTACCTTAACGACTGGTTAATTCTACTGTGGCTACACTGAGGAAGGTTGCTGTATGTATAATAGATAATCAGTTGTATGCACATGTTGTAAAGTACCTATAGAAATGGAATTTATTGTCGGTTTGGACATTAGGGCTTGGTCCCACTAGTGCTATGTTGACATTTAATGCAATTTAGTTTGTAGCCTACAGGTGTTAGTTGCAGTAACACAAGTACTTTTACTCTTACGTCCCCAAAAAGTCCAGGGGATGAGGAGACTTACAATGAAAATTTACCCAGGAAAAATAATCAAGGGAACAAAAGCATTGGCACAAATAAAATATTTATTGATAACTTAATTAGAAGAAAAGTACAACAATTAACAAAACAAATCTTTAGGAACATTGAAGAACAATGTAATAACAAGTTGAGCGACATCTTCAAGCTAGTTCAGTATGCAGCCAACTCGAGCTGCTTTGCTACACAGGTGACATGCCTCACTCTCCACAACGATCTATCAAACACACCCTCCCAATTTGGCGGTCTATTTAAACTGCAAAAATCAGTGCCTCTGCTGCCCTGCATCAGTATTGCTGCCTGTTCTTTCAGCCCCACCACCACCCCAGCATCCATCTGCAGGCTCAATGTAAACATATCTGCTGGGAGCCAAATTCTAACTATGTTTAGCTGCTATAATTAACATTTCAACGTGAGTTGTCTGACTGAACTTGAGTTAAAATAAAGTACTGATAAAGTCTGCAGTAAATACCCATCTGCATCTTATCTCACAGCCAGAAAATAGTGAAAAACATAATTTCCCATAGCTTAAGATGATATCTTCAAATGTCTTGTTTTGTGCAACCCACAGTCCAAATCCCAAAGATGTTCAATTTATTATCATTTATGACAAAGAAAATCACAAAATCTTCACATTTAAGAAGGTTGAACCAGAAGAGGACAAAAACCATAGTATGAAGAATCAACTCTGGACCCTGATGTGAGACCTGAGGCTTCCATCAGGGTCCAGCATTGGAATGACAATAAAGTTGTTCTTCAAACAACAACTTTTACCCTTCTCCGTGCACTTCGGAAGTAGGTGAATTGATATTATTCGACTATAGGTTGATTCCTTCTTAGTCAAAGAGAATCTTCAGACACATCTTCACCTGACAAAGGACCACAATTGGATCTTCTATCTGGAAGTATGTATACATACATATTAATATGTAGGGGTGGTGCCAGACATTTTTTCTCATTTGTAGCCACACAGGAGCCATGGCTCTAGGGATGGAAATATTTGGGGAATGTTTAAGAAAAAGATTTCAGGCATTTTGCCTTTATTGGATAGTGATAGCTGCAGAAAGGGACAGGAAAGGCGAGAGAGAGAGAGAGAGAGAGAGAGAGAGGGGATGACATGCAGCAAAGAGTTTGGGCTGGAGTCAAAGACGGGCCGCTGTGGTAAGGACTTAGCCTTAATGCTATGCGCTCTGCCTGGTGAGATGGAAATGTTGGTCTGATTTTGATTCATCCATCCAATAGTAAAGATTTAATGAGGACAAATGCAATTTGACAGTTTACCACTTATAAAAGGGCAGCATACCCTTTGTATATATGTATGAACACTCCTATAATTGACCCACTGAGAATATAATGGAGTGCAGCATTAAAACACACTAGACCCTCTCTGATAAACTCCCAACAAACATTCCAAAGTGAGAAAGGAATTACAACACTGGGCACACATTGTAATTCTGCTTCTTCCTTAATAGCTTTTGTGTGACTAAATGTATCACATTTAAAACGCATGTTACATCAAACATTCAAAGAAAACTGAAAGGAACACTTACTATTCAATTCAATTCAATTTTATTTATATAGCGCCATATCATAACAAAGTTATCTCAGGGCACTCAATCACATGGAGCCGGTCGAGACCAACTTCGACACACTGCAGCACCAGCGAGAATAAGGGGCAGAAAAGGGAGCAGAACAGGGAGCAGAACAGGGAGCCTACAGCGGTGTCCTGGAACAAAAACAAATACAACACAACAACTGTCACAGTGTTTTAACATAGAGATAATTAAAGATTATCAACGCGTTAATATAGCTTGTCACAAAATGATATATACAGTGCATCCGGAAAGTATTCACAGCGCTTCACTCTTTCCATTTTGTTATGTTACAGCCTTATTCCAAAATGGAATAAATTCATTTTTGTCCTGAAAATTTTACACACAACACCCCATAATGACAACGTGAAAAACGTTTGAGATTTTTGCAAATTTATAAAAAATAAAAAACAAAGAAATCAAATGTACATAAGTATTCACATCATTTGCTCAATACTTTGTTGATGCACCTTTGGCTGCAATATCATCTTCAAGTCTTTTTGAATATGATGGCACAAGCTTGGCACACCTATCTTTGGGCAGTTTGGCCGATTCCTCTTTGCAGCACCTCTCAAGCTCCATCATCATCATCATCCATTCACAGAGTTGTACTGAAGACACTCCTTTGATATCTTGGCTGTGTGCTTATGGTTGTTGTCCTGCTGAAAGATGAACCGTCGCCCCAGTCTGAGGTCAGGAGCGCTCTGGAGCAGGATGTTTATGTCATTATGGGGTATTGTGTGTAGAATTTTGAAAACAAAAATGAATTTATTCCATTTTAAAATGAGGCTGTAACATAACAAAATGTGGAACAAGTGAAGCACTGTGAATACTTTCCGAATGCACTGTAACACTTGGCAGTGAGGAATGAGGAAAAATGTGCAATTCATATGAGGCGGTGTAGTGCAATCAGAGGTGGGTAGGAGGAAAAGTAGACATCAAAATAACTAATATATCTGACATCATTTCAACCACAGTGATCATACATCTGTATTTATGATCAGTTTGTGAAGAAATGTCACCTTGTCATTTCCTGATTAGATCTGCTACATATACACATATGGCAATATTACTCTGTATCAGTGTGATCACAAAAATCTCATGTGAATATTAGACTCTATTAAATAAGTAAAGACTTTGGCAAATAAATCAGAAAATATGATATATGATCATGCATCTGCTATTTCATCATATGCATCGACCATCTTTATTCTGTCAAAAAGTAAATTAAAAAGTAAAAAAAGGTAGTGTTAACTTATCCCAGAGTTCTTAAACTTTGATAAGTCTAATATCAGATGATTAATTTAGGCTTAGTAGGAGGTAATGAAGTGACACTTCATCATGAATTTCCACTTAAATCCAGGTGTATTCACTCCTCCACTTTGACTTGGGGTTCACTCATGTCCAGGTTAAATAAAAATAGTCTTTGCCCTCTATCCGTCTCTCTTTATCAGGCTACAGGAATGCTTAATAAAGTCACAAAGACACACACCATTAGCTCCAATATTTACATTAGGACAGAAAGCAGAAGCATTGGTTTATAATGAATTGAGGAGTCTGAGTCTGAGGAAAGAAGCTGCTCTGTAGTCTGGTGGTACAATAGCGGTTACTTCTGTATTGCTTGCCGATGGCAGCAGGGTGAGAAGGCTGTGAATAGGGTGGGTATTATCTTTAGTATCCTTTGGGCTCTACACCTCACCTCTCCGATATCACTGATGCTTGGTAAATGGGTACCAATGATGTCGTGGATGGTATTAATTGCTATTTAGCAGAATTTCGGGAGCAGGAACACACCCCCATTACGTCAACCACGTCACTACGCCATTTCCGTATAAATACCCTACGTAACCGTCCCTCGTCCGCTCTCGACTACTGCGCATGGCAGCTGCTAGCAGCGGCTGAGACGCCTGGCACCGGCATGCCAGGCGTCTCAGCCTGTGCTAGCACCTTCAGCAACCACAGCAGCTAGCACCGGCACTGGGATGCCAGGCTCTTAGCTATCCACCTTCAGCAACCACAGCAGCTAGCACCGGCCGGGTCGTCTTAGCTATCCACCTCCAGCAACCACCGATCTCGATTACTGCGCATGCAACCAAAGCAGCTAGCACCGGCCGGGATGCCAGCGTTCTCGGCCGTCCACCGACAGCAGCCGCTAGCACCGGCCGGGACGCAGACACCGGGATTGCACGTGTCGTGCCAAGTTCCATACCCCTGCCGGTTCCCTATCCCCTGTCCGCGGAAGCGCGCGTTCATTCGACAAGAGTTGAGCTACGATACTTCCTCAAATATAGAGCTGACTTACATTACAACGCTTCGATTTCACCCGAGTGAGTTCAATGAAAAGTAGCAACACTTCTATAGTTTAATTCATCGT
>JAVQJD010002380.1:0-40736 GCA_036023655.1 Nannoperca australis
CAAATGTAATAAGTTACATTACTTTAATGAAGTAATCAAAATAGTTACATTACTTATTACTTTTTAAACAGGGTAACTAGTAATCTGTAACCTATTACATTTCAAAAGTAACCTTCCCACTGATGGTAAATCTAACATGGTATGGTGTAATAGTCGACATCTGCCTAGTATTGAGTTGCAGTCAATTTGTCTACAACTCAATTTTCTGATAATAAAAAAGAAAAAAACCTCTTTAACTCATTGGTTTCTCTCTCTAAACTATCCTCTTTTGTGATCCATTGATGTAATTGGCATAGATTAGATTTATGTAATAGGTGACAGCATTTTAAATCTAAATTTACCTCATCACTTTGCTTTATTAAAGGCATAATCCAAGTCTTAACAAAATAACAGCCCTTGAATTACTTTAAAAACACAACATTGCAACCTGTTACCATTTTTAATCCAAATATTTAAAGTAGACTACAGCTAAATTAAGTATGTCATGTTTTCACATATGCTCGACTGCCCTGCCTGCCCTTTGGTGCTGGACAGGTAGCCTACAGTGGGTTTATCAGAGCTTTTTAAAAATATTTATTTTTACTGAAAACAGCAACAGAAAATACAAAAATAAAAACATCCTCAGCTATAACACTGCTGAAAACATTCGCTGTATTTGAAAATTATGCTAATGTTAGCGTGAGAGTGAACCGAAACAGTAAAGTTGCAGCCTGCAAAACCAAAATAGTGAGCTGAAAGTCAAATGCTCCATACAGTGCAGGAGAACTGCAGAGTCTGGCGGTAATTCTCTGTGTGTTTGTCACTGTGATCGACCCCTTTCACATACATGTAGTCATGTGATCCACTGTAATGTAAAAACATCAATCATTGCAGCTTTAAGGGAAATACTGGTAACAAAATAGTTTAACTAGTTAAACAGAATAAATGTTCCTAGTCCAGTATATCCTGAGTTATATATGTATTTCTAATGCACACAGTGTACTGTGAGTCTTTGTCTCCTTGCTTGTGTGTGGCAGTACCTGGAATAATGCTTCGTTCGGGTAGTTCTGCTCTGGGAAGCTGGGGGTCATCAGATCCCCCTGGTCACCTTGGAGAAAGCCACCGCCTCCAGCTATTTCTGGCAGAAGGGATGAAGGGAAGGCACTTCAGCTCCATAAACACCTCAAGGATACCCACAATACCCCCCTCCACCCCACCCCATTTTCATTTCCCTTCTCCTACCCCTCTCTTCATCCAGCACCCATTCCCACAACTCTTTCTAGGTCAATCATATACTCTATGACAGATATCCAACATTATACCAGAGGCAAGGCAATTTTATTGCTGAAATGGATTTTCACTCATCTTCTTACCTGATGTGAGCTCTGGAGACACAGATTTGTAATGAGCCTTAAATCCTTGGTCTGTTTTTCTTTCATTGGTGTCGAAGTACACCGTCAGGCGGTTCGTAAGTGACACAAGCGGCTTTGGTAAGGTGTAGCCACAGTATTTACCTATAAGTACCACACAATGAATGTAGAAAGAGATTCAGCACAGATTATTCCTCTGAAATAAAAAGAAGGGTTAATTGTCGAAACAGAATTTCACAAAAAGATCATGAGGCTGTTAATTTCAGGTGGTGTGGGGCCAGGCAGGTGGACAGGGGTGTCAATCAAACTACCACAATGAGATGCTAAATGATTTTAAAGAGACACAAAACGTTTTTGTGTTTTGTTAGTCTGGGTGTCTTGCTCCCATGTAGTAGTGTTTACATGTCTGTTTTCAGGAAACCATTGTCTCATAATTCATCCATGGCTGTAGACTATTTAGAGTTATTAATACTAGATATTTATTGATATTATTTCATATTAGAATATTGTAAAGTTGTTGATTTGGCATGTATTTATTACAATGAATAAATATTGTCTATTAATAATGTAATTAGAATTATTGCTGAGGAACCATGGCTTTTTAAATTTATTTGACTTGTTAGTTTGCCTCTAAATAACTAAGAGAGAATGGGGTACATGTGATCAGAATTCTTCCAGACGAACAGAAATGAGAGATGTCTGTGAACTATGTACACTGCTTTAAACTCTGCAGTCTGGTTGGAGGAGTACTGTAAGTAGAGCAGTGTGCAGTGGACCAGCAGGACTGTGTGGCTCACTAGCTGAGTCTGTCCATGGCTGGATGGGCTGACTCCCCCTTAGGTTGGAATTAAGGCGAGATTTTTACCAATGATTCCCAGAGAGTCTTGCAGTGTGATGAAGTCTGTCGAGCAGAGCTGGGTGTCCTCCAAAGCAAACTCCTCAAACCACAGATGGATCACCTGCAACAGAAACATGCAAAGGTGTTTTATCTTTCTTTTTTCAAATCTGAGACGCTGATATGAGAGACGGGCTGCTGACAGGGAAGGCAAGAGGAGCTCAGTGTGAAATGAGTGTATCTGTGAGAGTATGTGCAGCTGTGTCTGTGGAAGTGCCTGCTTCTGTATGTATGTTTATGTAGGTTTAAAGATAGAAAACGGATGATAGAAATATAGAGACAAAGAGAAAAGACACTGCATCAGGCAGGCAGGAGGGCAGCCATGCTAGCAGAGAAAAAAGAATGAAGGACTCTGTTTTCTCCTGTAGCTGTTGGGAGGAGAGCTGAGGAGAATGAAGGAGACAAGTCAGCCATCTGTCTGCAACGCTGCCACTGCATGCATCCCAGCTGTCCTCCACTGCTTGGCCTCACATAAGACATTTTCCCCCAACAGTAACTTGACAAACTCTACTGATTAGAAACCAGGCACAAACATTATAAAAGACCCTGTCTGAAATAGAGACATGAGTGAATTGTTTTGATCGGCATTCTCCAGTAAAAAAAGAGATACAATGAATGTGCTGAAATTGGTTTTCAAGGAGAAAAATATTTTGGGCCATTACAGAGAAATCTTGTGTCTGATAAATTCACTGTATTGCTCACCGTACCTAAAACTAAGACAAAGAAAACTGGAATTATTAGCCTCTGAGTCTGAGGTCAGCAACATCAACTAGAGGCTTTTACCCAAAATCTCATATTAATACTCCACTTCCACTTCTTGATGTACACCACTGGTCAATCTTAAAAAATTACAATTATTAAAAGAGAACTGATTTAGCATTGCACTCCTTTAACATTGTCTGACTCACAGTGAACAGTTTAAAAAAAGCACAGCGCCTACATTACCCACAATTCAACCCAGCAGCCAATTGTTCAGTTGGAAATTGAGGTGGCTTATGCTAATAGCGGTTAATGTAGCCTCGAGCCCTGGGACTGTAACTCTAGAGAGAGTTCACTGACTGAGGTTTGGAAGAGTAGTGATGCTGATTCATGTCATACCTTGTCAGAGTCCACAGTGATGTGCCAGGTGCAGCTCTTGCCATTGTCGTAGCTGCTGGGATAGTTTGAGCTGGTGAAGGTGCCTGACTCTCCAGACAGCTCTTGAGAATCACCACACCCTGAGTCCAGCCCTGGAAATGTATGACAAAGGAGGTATGTACTTGTAAATTATAATAATATAAACCCTATTTTACAGCAAAGACAGCTTCTACCCTGCATCTCCAAAGCTCCTGAACCATGTATAGGTCACAACATGCTTAGGAAACTCAAAACCGACTTTACTGTAATTGTTGTTTACTCAGTACAACCATTAGTATTATTGTTTTATTATATTATATATATTATTATTTATGTAAAAAAGACTATATTCTTGCAACCTAAAATTAAGACTAAGAGTCCACAGCCATGCTAGCGGCTCTGTGAGGCTGTATTTAGGTCTTTAGCAGTTGTTTGAGTGAAATTCGAGCTAAAAACACCAACATGCTATCATGCTTATAATGACAAAACTTGACGTTTAACAGGTTTAATGGTTATCATGTTCACTCTTAGTTTAGCGTGTTAGCATGCTACCATTTTCTAATTAGCAATAAACACAAAACACAGCTTAGGCTCATGAAAATGTCATAAGTTGCAGGTATTTTGTCATAAACAAAGGTACTGCAAATCTGGAAATTTCGGCCTGATTGTGGCGCTGATCAGCACAGTCATTATTAATCCTCTGGGGACCATGACTGTCTGTTCAAAATTTTATGGCAATCCATCCAGTAGTTGTTCAGGCATCTCAATCAAAGCCACAACTGCAAACCTCAGGTGAGGTGTTTCAAGGTTTCATAAGTGAAAACTTTGACCTGCTAGTGGTGATAAAAAAAATTAAAGGAATCATGAAAGTTAGTAGGATTCATCATCTGGGGACCATGAATGTCTGTACAAAATTTCACGTCAATCCATCCAACAGTTGTTGAGATTTTTCAGTCTGGACCAGTGTGGGACTGACACTAATCCATAGAATTATGCTGTTAGCATGGCTAAAAACATTATTTTAATGTTTATATATTATTGAACAAAGAACAACACTGCAGGCTAAGAGAAATATTTACCATGAAATTATAAAGACTAACCAACACTTTATAGTATCTGCAGTGAAATATTTATATCAATTGAGATGCCTTGGTAACAGCATTGATTATGCAGTAAATCATCATCCACAGCAGCAGCGTGCTTTCCCTTGTGGCTGAAGCAGCTTTTGTTTGGGAGTCTGGAGCGCAGCTGTGTTTAACAGCAAAAATATTTTTTTTATTTAGGCAGAACATAACCATCAAAATAATCCCATTGTTGCTCTGTTATGTAAAACAAGCCATCTCAGTTTTGGGGGGTAGTGGTCCACAAAGATGGACTGCTTTTTTTCAGTTGCTGCATGATGAAGATCCAACACGGAAATAGTGCATGAATAAATAATATAAACCATGTGCCAACAGTGTGTAAGTCATGACTCCTCATTCCATGTCTAACACACGGCTAACACACTTGTTACACTGATAGGTGTGCAGAAGACTCTGATGACTTATAATGCTGAAAGCAAATTGGTTCAGTTAATATTTATTTCACCACCATAGTCCTCTCATTCGAACCTAAACAATTCAGCCAGTTCAGTTTCCAAAGAAAACAAGGCAGTCATTTAGCCATTTATGCTGAAGTATTTTTCATGCATAAATAATGTGTTTCTTAAATGAAAAATGAAACTGGATAGAGATGAAGGAGAAGAGGAGGTACTACTTGGTGTATTGTATTACAGTAAACACTGCTGACACTGTAGTGATGAAACATATATTATTACTATGAAATTACTGGGACAGTACAGTCCCCCATTAATTATCAGCCAAAAATCCTGTTCTCATATTTGCAGCTGAAAAGGTTGTAAAAGGGATCTACAGCCATGCTGGTGGTACCTTGAGCTAAATGCTAACGTCAGCATACTGACATGCTCACAATGACAATGTTAACCAGGTAAGTTGTTTATAGAACTTGTAGTATTCTTCCATTTGTATGTTTTTTTGGTTGTTTCTTTATATGGACATATGTGTCTGAAATAAAGTTAATAATAATAATAATAATAATACTATGTTTGCCATCTTAGTTTAGCATGCTAGCATGCTAACATAAGAAAATTAGCAATAAACACAAAATACAGCTGAGATTGATGGGATTCATTCGTTGCATGTATGTGGTCATAAACCAAAGTGTTTACTAACTGGACATTTTGGCCTTTGGCCTGGTCATTATTAATCCTCTGGGGACTCTGAATGTATATTTCAGCCTGGACAAAGCGGTGGACCGACTGAGCTAGAGCTGATAGACGATTACCTATTTACCTGTAGAGTTTTATAGCACATAGAGTTTTTACAGGTAAAATTTCAAAGATTTATAAAAATAAAAAAAACTATCCTGGGAAATATTTGTGTGGCTTTTGTGTGATTTCCTACAATAAAATCCACAGTGAAAAAGCACTGACAGTGAAATCATCAGTCATCAATCAAGAGAGACTGCAGGTTTGACGACATGCTTTTCAGTGTCATGCTTCTCAGTCACTGTTGCTGTCTTGTCTTGTATTTCCCCACAGCTGCTGAACTACACAGTGGGGGCATGAAGTGAGCATAGTCACCTCTAATAATACAAATGTTTTATTTTATTCCTCCTAGTGAAATGTTTACCATTACAATATTGTCATATAATTGTATTTTGGCTATATAACTGAGGTTAAAGATAATTTTCTTGCTGAGTTTAGTTTAGGGACTATGCACTAAGCAAATAAACACAAGAGATATCAAAACAGCATCAGCACAATAATGCAGCATGATTGTATTAGAATTCAACACATGTTGACGATGAAATAGAATACAATGCATTTTTTAAGTATACACACTCACCTTCTGCATGAGTAGAAGAGTCGGCTTTGTCGGTGAAGTAGATGACAACAAGGCCGCAGGCGCCGGTCATGGCCACAAAGAGAAATATCAGACACTTTTCCAGGGTGCTCATACCCCTGGACCGACCCATTTTCAGCACAGTAGTGGAGATGCACCAAACTGTGCCTCGTCCAACAATTCATCAGCTTATCACCAACACAAGGAGGGCCAGGGTATATCTGACCTTTATTGCACAGATGAACATTGAGCTCCTTCAGATGTGGTATTGCAGCATACCAGCCTGAGTAGGCTAGATGTGAACAAGCCATAAGTCATACAGTATCATACCGACAAGTTAATGAGTATTGATGGTGTCCTAATCAAGAGGTCATCAGGATATCTTTCAGGGGAACTGATTGAACTATAAGGTAAAAGGCTAATCTATAACATGTGGCTCCGAAAAACTGGTTTAACATGTTCAGTGTAATCATTATACACAAATCTTCCCCAAAATATATTACATGATCTAATTATTAAAATGAAAATTCACTCATCCAGTTCTATGAATATAACCTTTTAAATGCCATTTAAATGGTGATGTGTATCCTCAATCCAGGGTGCTGAAGAATTAAGACAACAGGTTCAGTTGGAATAACCAGGGTGCCACAGTAAAATTATGCAACAATATAATATAATTTGTTGGGTTTTTTAAAGTCACATTGCGATTTGAAAATCATCTGCTGTGTCTTTTATTCTAAAAGCTGACTACAGTTGAACAAAACAAGTATTTTCTCGTCTGCAATAAGCAAATGCATTATCTTAAAAACTGATGACTTGACTGACGTTTTATTTATAGCTCTTTCATAAAATACTCAGCATGAAATTTATTGATAATCAACAGATTTAAATCAGCAAAAAGCCTTTACCAGCGAGGGTCACAGTTTATTTGTGGATTTACGCAACTTGGGGTTCACATTTTCCTACTAATAACTTACAGCTGGTGGGTAGTTTATATGCCAATTGCAGTATTTATAGACAAAATGTTTAAATTTGACAACTTTCACAACAACAAAATGAGTAATTAATAAAGGCTTTATCATTTCTTTCCCCAGAACTTTAACCTGTACAATATGTCAGTGTTTAGAAGGCTCTAAAACACAATTTATTAATTAATCAATCAAACTTTGCTATTTGTTTAACACCTTAGTGCAATTACACCTGTAATGCTTCACAGATAACTGACAAGCTGATAATTGTCTCCTTCTGGTCCTTGTCAACACTCGGTCGGCGAAATTTAGACCTTCAAATAGTGAAATACATTATACAGAAAGTAACACAGAACCGTGAACTGATTAAACGAATATGAACAACACAAAGTGTCTACAGCCATGTTAGCACATCTACAAGGCTGTGCTTGAGCTAAATGCTCACATACACTAAATGCTCACTTACAATTCATAATGCTAGCATCTTGATGTTTAGCGTTTTTAATGTTCACCATGCTGGTTTAGCATGTTAGCATGCTAACATTTGCTAATTACAGAAAACAAAAAGTATACTGCTGAGGTATTGGGCAAAACAAAAATTGACCAGATGATTGCGCTAGAGGAATAGTCAGGAAATCAAAACAATTTATCCTCAGGAGACCAGGAATGTTTGCACCAAATTTTGTGCCAATCCCTCCTGTAGGTGTTGAGATATATCCAAGCATAAGTGACAACAATGATGTGCTGGTGGCGCCTGAGGAAATGTCAGAGGGTCGCCAACGTCATTAGAATGTATAAAATAAAGTAAATCATAAAACAGTAGAGACTTTTTTTTGTTTCTGGTCAAAATGTTGTGGTGCAGGGTGCATAGGGGGGAACTTGTTATCTCAGTATTTCTTTTATCTGAGTTATCTTCGTTCTTGCTTTGCACACTTAAAAATGGAAATTATTCTAAATTGGAACTGTACTGTCTTTCTAAAGTGTTTCTTTCACAGACCTAAAAGATAGATAAAGGAGAATTAACTTCTCACAATGCAGAGTGATACAGGCCGTGTTCTAACAAAAGCACTGATGTCAGAGGTAACGACTTTCACAAGGAGGATCCTCATCTTGGGACGAGTCTGCATACAAAGGCCCTCGATTGGGTTTTATCAGAATCATCTCCTGGACCGACTCACTTTGGATTTTTTGAAATCTGAATCAGCAGTCTGTCCGTCTGTCCCCTTTAACACTTCATTTTCCTTTCTAGATAAGGACTTCCCCTCCATTTCTCTCTTTGACAAAAGGCATTGATGGAACAAAAGCAGCTTATCTCTCCACGAGGACGCCGAAGACAATGGAAAAAAATATTCTTTAGTCAGTATGATGGTTTTTCCTCAATGGCAGAAAACTACTGTTCAAGACATTATCAATAGTACATTGATATCCTGTATGTGCTATATATTCTTCTGTCTGTCTGTCTCTCTCTCTTTCTATCTCTCACTTTTATCAGTGTTCAGTTTGTTTTGGATCTTCTCGCTCCACCAGGGGACCTATGATTTATGGACACATCTGTCAGCCATAATAAAGCAGTCTCTAATGAAGCCAGGGAAGGTGACCTTTGTGTATATATGTGTGTGTACTTTTTTCAATCTTTGCACATGTATGCTTTATTAGAAAGGTTGCGAGGGCATGTGTTTGTGAGCTGAATGGTAAGCAGTCAATGATGAGCTCTAAAATGCTGGATACATGCATGTATAAGAAAACATAGAGAAAGGAAAGACAGACAGACAGATATAAAGACAATGTGTAGCCACAAAACAGTCAATGTAAGATGAAACAAAAGGGGTACACCGCATAAAACTGGAATTGTTTGATAACGGAACACACTCACGCAGCCCTACTCTGCACCACAAACAAATGTAGGACACATATTCCACTGGGAACAGAGCGGCCATCAGGACATCACTTCCAGCTATCTGGCTAACACTATACGAGGATAAATAAGGGAGAGGAGCAGTAGCAGACCATTTTATGGGACGTATTTTGCAGAGTGGAGGCCAGCAGAAGCTTTAATCACCTAACTATTACTGGCCTGGGATGCTTCATTATGATATCATCCTCAAAGAGCGAAAGGGGCGTCTGGGACAAAGAGAAATGGAGGCGAAAAGGGGGAGTTGCAGTTGAAGGGGGAAGGCACAGTGAAAGAAAGAGGCGCACAGAAGATGAAAAATGACTGAGATGACACATGGCTGAAAATGGAAACATTCAAGCTTTCACCAGTCAGCAGTTAAATCTCCAGAGCAGTTTTGAAGCCAGTGTTATGTAGAATTAAATGGCAACACTATGATCACCAGCCAACGACCCCATCACCCACTCCACAATCTCAAAATATGATCTGTAAATAGTAATTAACACTCATTCCCATGATAAAAGTGCATCTAATATGCCACAAAAGATGCGTGAGTGGATAGATTTTGTCCTGATGTTGGTCTGGATAATCGTAATGGCTTCTGCCCAACTACTGTAGCATCTGCAGGTCTTCTATAAGAGTTTCTATATGAGCTGATGTGTGTTTATGGAGCTAACTGGGTCACTGCAAGCATATCTCAAATCCCAATACTAGGGCAGTAACTTATCTGTGGGACTTCAAGTATAGCATAAAAACGTTGATTTCCCCCAAAAATCTGAGGATAATATTACTAAGTGGTGGGTGTTTTCACTTTGAAATTTAAAAAACACACCTGCAGTGACATCTAAACTGGACTGAAGTCAAGACAAGATAGTGTTTAATCTTCTTCATGCAAGAAAGCTGCATTTAGTATTTCAAGGTACCCTCAAATATTATAATTTTTAGATAATAATGAATTAATTAACTGTAGATGAACATAGATATTTGTATATTAGATTTTTTGATTTAAGAATCAATAAAGATCTGCAGGGTGAGAATGCGTGATTTGTCTTTTTACAATTAATAAAACTCTAAAAATACCTGTTTTTTACAGCTACTTCCTGCACCACAGTTTTCCTACAGCCTGTCGCCTGCCCAGAGTACCAACACCATTAGTTTCAACATCTCAGCATGAGTCAAGGCAGGCCCTAGGGCTGTAACAGGGGGCTTCCATTTCCTCTCACGGACTATCAGTCTTTAATTTTAGCTTCTGACACAGCCTGGGAGTTTCCTTGTTAAGTGGTAACACTTGAGAGATTATTATTTTGCTCTCACGCTGGGTATTAGTGCTGAACTGTCACTGCCATGTTTCAAAGATGCGCATTTAATCCCCAACGATTTTAACAGCACATTGTTATAGGTTCTCTGTTCTTTTATAATAATAAAAGAATTACAACAAGGAATTATGATTATACGCTTCAGTTTTATGTTTTGACAGATACATTATGCAATTATTCATTATGGCATCACTAATATTCTAATATTGGAGAAACAAAATATAGCACATTTATGGTGAGGTGGAGCTACAAGAGGAGCACTGCATAATGACTTATTTTACATTCATCAAGTCCAAAATTTAATACAATTAAACAATTAAAATACACTGGCAACCAACAACAAACAACCAGTGTTTTAATTACATCAGTTTACCTCATCTTGCTTCTGTAAATCTCACTAGTGCACCAAATGTGTATTAATCCACAGCAACAGATGTTCTATTTGTTCCAGTTTGAGTAACATTTGCTGAAAACTATGGTGCCTGCTCTTTTTGGAAATTATTAAGCCTTTGTCAAAAATGAAACTATATACATTTGTGACCCATTTTTAAAGATTTATGTCTTCAGTTGGAACTAATGTGATTGAGACTGAGTGCCAAGAACATGGTAGGATAGTAAGAAAGTATTGTATAAATAGTTTGACATTTTGGAAAATATGCTCATCCGCTTTCATGCATCGAATTAGATAACAAGATCGATACCACTCTCATGTCTTTATGGGATATATGTAGCTGGAGCTAGCAGCCAGTTAGCTTAGCTTAGCAAGAAGACTGAAAACAAGGGGAAACAGCCAGCCTGACTTTATCTAACAAATGACATGCTGGGCATTTTCCCCCACATAAGAATATAGTGTGCAGTTGTGTTGTTAATGTTAATTCAGCCAGTGATATGAATATTGAATGTAAGCTGAAAGCTGTCCTCTGGTAACTATAGCAGTGAGTGGTATTTATCCGTGTGCCTTTGAAATCCCTCTGTGTTCCTTGTAATTGGAGTAAATATCCCTCTGTGTAGCTGAATCTAATCCGCACTTTCAAATGGAAACCAAGCATAACAACACAGTGGGTAGGTGGTTATTAAAAATTGCAACACCGCTAATTAAATCTCGGGTGTAAGAATCAGAATTAAGGCTGGTGACCTTGCATACAGAAATGGACATGTGTAGAGGAGAAACTCACTGAGGAAAGAGAGGAGAAGGAGAAGAGAGAAACATTCATCTACCAGAGGCTGAATTTGGTATTTAATATGACTCAAAATTAGTGATGTCAGTCTGGCACCCATCCATCAGCACACAACATTGTCTTAAATAAGAGAGTATGTAGTTAAAGAGCTCACGGATGTCACTGCTACTTCCAGAAACATTTACAGGCTCTTGATCTCACACAGATCTAAGCAGGTAGAATGGGAAAGACATAAGCACAATTTAGTCACTGTGATCCCAGTGAATAAAAAAAAAAGAAGGTATTAGGATTAGGCGCTTCAGTCTATGCTGTTCTTGACAGGTTGTGACATTTCACAGCAAAGAGATTACGAAGAGCACTTTTCTCTCCCCCCTGCTATCCCATCCTGACATTAACAGGAAGTGACATGCTTGTTAAGACAATAACAGCAGTCATCTGAAATCACTGTTTCACCAGTCAGGACAGTAAATTCACACTGAAAGGAAGAGTTCACCATCAAAGAACGTGTTTCTGTTAAAATCCTCACATTTGAGAAGTTGGAACAATTAGATGTTTGTCATGTTTACTTGAACAATGGCCTGAACAATTAATTCGATTAATTGATCCGTTTTCAACTAATCGTTGCAGCTCTAATTGGGTTTTTGTTTGAAATGCTTCAAAATGTATTTACTGATTTCTAAGTATCAAACAATATAAAAGGAACATGCTGCCTAAATCCAATCAGAAGCATGAAATGACAAAACAGCTGTAAACAAAAAATATTCTGCATATTGCAGTTATATTTATTTTATACATACATTTTCCAAATATATAATGTTTCCAAGGATCTGTCTGTCATTTTTAATTGCCTCTACTCTAAAACCAGTGTTGATTTGGATTTTTTTCTGCCCAATGTTTCTAAACCCTGCTTTAAAATGTAAAGCCCCAATAACATCATATACAGTCATTTCCAACACAGCTCCACCCAATATCAACCTGAATGGAGGTTTTATGCCAAATCCACATCACATGGGATGAATGGCAGAGAATTGAAAGATTCTCATGTTAACGACTTGCGAGTGTCACCAGACAACTTCAGGCAACTCATAATCATGCTGCATCATACTTAATGCAGTATGATTATGAGTTGGTCTTGTGAGGATTAAAAAGACTGCACACTGCCAATATAACACTGTGTCCATGAAATGTGGCTTTAATTAGACTGAATGATGGACTTTGGCTGACATGAAGCATCCATGTTTGTTTTGTTGGCGTTATTAGGCGTTAAGTCAGATATATCAGAGCTTTTCCCATTTTCTATTCCTAATTGGATGTCAACTTGAATGTTGAAATGTACTATATTTACAAGTCGGAAACTTGTAATCAGGAAAACTCTAATATGACACAGTCAGGACAAATGGCATCTTCTCTTTGATGTAGCAATTCTTGGTATCCTAACATTGCTCATTTTAATATTTACACCTTAATATTTTTTATATTAGCTGCTATCATTCCTGCATTTGATCTGGAGGTCTGTTTTAGTGTCTCTCAGCTCTCCATTACTAACAATACAGTAAACAACAGGCAATAGATAATGTCTTCTGTTCAGATAAAACTAAATCTGCCCATTTTAATGTAAATAACTTATTTCTCCTATGACTATGCACAAATATTTGATACAAACTTACCGGACAACAGGGCAGTGCCCCAACACAGTACATCTTGTTCTTAGAAATATCCCTAAGACTGGGTCTCCCCTTTCCTTCGCTGATCTATAAAACTGTTTCACACAAATGCACTGAATTTCGTTCTCTGGCTGAGACAACCCTAAACTCAGAGATGTTATGTTCACACATAACTAAGCAATGTTAACTTAACTTTTAGATTTTTCAATTAAAAGGAAATTTAATTTTTTTAATTTTAAAAACTAAGCCTTTGCCTCTGAACAATCTTCCTACCTCGTTAGAGATCATAAACTTAGTCTCATTAAGTTTGACACTCATTTATCCAGCACAGTCTACAACGTACTGTACCGTCGCTCTCAGCTCCAGTCTGTCACTCCCTTACATCTCCTGTGGACTGCGCTGATGTCGCCTGCTGCTCTCACATCCCCTGACATGTGCGCTTGGCTTAAGCACACACACACACACACACACACACACACACACAAACACACACAGACACTATCTCTCTTGAATTAATGATGTTCTTGATTGATTTTTCTTTTTATTATTCTGGTTTTTTAGACCATTAATTTCTGTAAAGGCCTGTACTGTATGGGGGAAAAATTTACTTACATCAGAACAGGGATGCTATACCTGCCTATAGTCTTTGCCAAGAGGTCAGAAATGAAGAATATGTAAAGCTCAACTTAGTTTTTTGTTGTTTTAATAGAAAACCAAAGAAGAACAGAGATTAAACAGTGCATGTATGCATACAGTCCCTTTTTGCACAACGTAATCACTCACTAAAAATAAATGTGCATGAAAAGAAAATACAGCAATCTTATAAATATAGGGCCCCAAAACACCTCAAATACATATACCAAATGCACCAAATGTAGTGAGATGTTGGTTTAATATATTTGCACAAATATTCTGACAGTAAATAATATGTCTACCCCATGATTATTTTAGGTCATACAACTGCCATTGTAACTAATATACATGCGTTTCACAATTATTGCTTTTGTTATTTAAAAACAGTTTTCTCTCTTTTAATAATACCTATTTCTATCTATTAGAAAATAAGTCTTGAGTTGTTCATTTTTATTTCTATTTTCTACCTTCTTTGATCACAAACATCACAAATAGTTTGACTCTTTATGCTACAACACTCCAGTATACTTACTTACAAAGATCGTCGTCCCATTAATGTTTCACTTGGCATTGCAATCATGACGAAGGGAGGACAAAGATTGTGACCATTAGGAAAAGGGAGGAGTCTGACATTTGCTACCTCTGTGCGGTGCTACTCGAGGACAGAGGAGGGAGGGGGACGCATGCAGCAGTTTGGCCGTCTGACATTTTGCATCATTGACCTGAAAATGTTCTGCTGCCTCCTTTTGTTCTTCCTG
The DNA here is from genome assembly GCA_036023655.1 of Nannoperca australis. Classification (NCBI taxonomy): domain Eukaryota; kingdom Metazoa; phylum Chordata; class Actinopteri; order Centrarchiformes; family Percichthyidae; genus Nannoperca; species Nannoperca australis. Next base: position 14,672 of record JAVQJD010002380.1, read on the forward strand.
CCATGTTGCGGTGAGTCGCCACCAGTGATTGACTTTCGGAAAGAGGTCTGGGCAATCAGTTTCCTCTCTTGCTCCTTAATTTTGCACTGCAAGTGGCTCTGAATGGCAAAACCAAGGGACTCTGGGTCCACAGAAGCGCCGTAGACTTCCCAAGTCATCCCCTGTTCATCCCAGACGACATCATGGATGCTGCTCTTTCCTTTCTCCTTCTCCGGCTGGTCGTCTTCTTCCTTTCGCTCCAGTTCTGTCTTCTGTTTGCCAGACTTCGTCTCCTTCGTCAGGGTTTTCCCTTTAGCTTTAGCCTTTACTTTAGGACTTCCACTTTTATTTTTAGTCACATCGGACTTTGATGTAATGCTTGATGCTGTTGTTGTTGGCAGGACTTGGTTGGGCTTGGTAGTAACAGCTGCCAGAGACAGCGCCGTATTGTTACTGTCAGCAGCTCCAGACTTGGTAACACCGGCTGTCTCTGGGGGTGTTCCTATATTGAAACAAAGAGCTTCAGCAGTGGCTGTTTTCACCGCAGGTGTCTGGACTCCTGCTTTACATTGGGAGTTACCCGTCTCTGCTTGCTCCTTGTGGTTGCTGTGTTCAATGTTGATTTGATAAACTGGCTGAGTGTTGCAGAGAGCTGACCCGGGGTCTTTAGGCTTTGCTCCCAGCCTTTTGTCTTGCTGCTGGGACATGGTTTCTGAGTGGAAAACCACGCCTGCATTTTGGTTGGGGCACATCTCCGCCTCAACGGTGAGTCTCTCTGACTTCGGATCAGTAGTGGCAGACAGAGTACTTATGTTCATCTGATGTAATCCCACACTCCCGTCGACCTGGTAGACTATCGCCAGGCTCTGCGCCTCCTCCCTGGGGACCGCACCACCACTTGGCCAGCGATTCACAGCGAAGGCCAGCAGGCTCGGACTTGTTGCCACAGCCTTGCTGCACATGTTAGCCACCGCCTGAACCTCCATATCATTGCACTGCTTGACTGGGGTGGATGACAGGGTTACGGTCATTGTTGAAGCTTCCCTGTACAGTTTGCAGTGCTGCTGCTGCTGCTGCCCTTCAAAGACAGCTGGGTCAGTCTGGCCGGCTTCCTTAGCCACCTGTCCACATGCCGTCATGTTTTGTATAGCCTGAGGTGGAGTGGAGGAGTCCCTCTGTGAAGATAATGGCTGATGTTTATCTGTGGAGACTTGTGGCTTCTTTACTGGTGGCAAATCCTTCTCTGGACACGTTGAACTTGAATTATTATTTATAAACATGGTCTCTTCATCTTTGACCTTAGGTGGAGGTGTAGTGGAGCTAAGGGGAACTGCAGTTGTTTCCATGCTTTGTTTAGGTTTGGGTGTTTCTTGCAGACTGACAGAGCTTTGTGCGCAGCTACGTATATGATCAGGCTCTTGCGATTTCTGTGGTACAGCAGTATCTTTGTTTTTGGGAGCTGAAATCCTCCCTTTATTATCCTGTTGTGGTTCAGCTGCTGTATGCCTTAATTCAAAGACGTTGTTAAGATTTGTATTTTTTGGAGAAGCATTTTTATTACTGTCCTCTTGTGCTGTGGCTTTGGCTGAGGATGTCAGCTTTGCACAGTCCTGCTCTGCTGCACTTGGCCCTTTTATTCTGCAGTCATTGGTCTGTATGTCGACCTTTGACGCTGAAAGAGCAGGCGACACATCGGCCTTACAGATATCCTTTTCATCAGCCAAACTTAACATTTTCACATTAGCGTTAGAATCCCTCTGGTCAGCTCCTGCGTCACCCACACTTGGGCCTCTTAGAGACAGGTCTGGCATCTGTTGGTCTCCACTTGTCACAAGCTCTGATTTTGTCTGGTTTCCATTAGTTGGTGCTGGTTTGTCTGACACAGTGGTGCTAACTGGTTCACCTGCCTTGGAAGCTGTTTTGGGGGTATGTGGGATGGCGTTAGCTGGAGAAGCAGTCAGAGATAAGTTATCCTGTTTGTGGTCAGGAGATGTGAGGGTGGGTTTTGGACAAACCTGAGAGAGTTTCAGGTTGGGTTCTTTAGTCCAGTTGGCATTAGGCTCCTGATTGCCCAGCGTGTCCACCACAGCCAGCTGAGGCACCATCTGGACTGTCACTGTCCTTTTTGGGTTAGTTCCCATCCCGGATTCACAGTTTCAGTCTTTAAATATTGTTGGAATCCAAAAGATGAAAACAAATGCACAATATCAGTCTTTGTGCAATTTCCTAAAGGAGGAAAATAAACATAGATTTAGTTTGTTTTTAATGATTAAGATGAACTTTTTATTAACTTAAATCTTGATTCAGACAAAACTAATCAGACCAAACTCACATTGTTTCTTTGAACAGTCATTAACAAGCATTTACATAACCAGCGTTAGAATAAAGGCCAGAACAATGCCTCGCATTTGCTTCACTGCTTTGAATTAAGATTATTATATGTGATTCCATCATTTACAATGTACAATCATAATAACACTGTATTTCCAAATAATAATAATTTGGAATGTATGCAACTATGTATTTTGAGCAAGCTACATTTCTTTGTACTGTGATGTTGACTGTTCATTGATTACTGCAAATTTAGTTAGGTTTTTCGTGTCTTTTGTTTTCATGTAATGTTCCTTGAAACTTGCTAATGATAAGAGACTATAGAACTACATGAACATACACTTAATGCAGGAAATTTATACTCAAATTGCTTGATCCAATTGTACATAACTAAAAATAACTGGGGGGAAAAACAGATGTAAAACTGCTGTGTCAGACTAAAGCAAAGCAAAGTTTACAAACCTGGAAGAAAAATTAGCAACGTACAGAAATAAGACTGACATATGTAGAGTGAAAGTGCTTACAAATAAAGGATATTTTTTTATAAATGTTTTTGTCTGTTTAACAACTGGTGTTTCTTTGAGTCCAACAGACATTCCAACATTTCCTAATTGATGTGCTTAGCTTGGCATTATCACCCAGTTCATCTGAAGTTATCATAAATACCCAGAATAATCAGTGTTACAGTAGGAGATGCCAAGTGTAAGATAACTGGTCTAATCCCTCTTTTGTTGCACACAGAGGTCACTAACCCCTGTGATCTTGTTGTTATATCAGTTTAATTGAATGTTTGTTTATTGTAAATGGCACACACTGCAGAATATAGGCTCATGTTACATTCTTAAAAAATAACCCTGACAAATATGCCAAGCATACTGAAAGAGTTGCCCGAAAACAATCGCAATTACTTATCTTAACTTTAACCTTTTTATGTCAGAGCACTTTTAGTCAAGTAGAAACAGAAAGATGTGTGCGTGTGTCTTTAGATCCTCGTTTGTCGCGTGATCGCTCCAGTATAAATTCTAGGCATTGACCTACACACATCTCCTCATCCCAGGCCTGATGAATGACTCCATCTCAGCCTGTCTCCTAAAAGTGTAAAAGCATCTGGGCCAATTCTGCAAGTAATGTGCCAGCACTCAGCATATGTCTGAAATATCTGATCCTTTAGAGTCAGACAGAATGAACTGCATTCTGATAAAGAGTTCGGTCATACACAACAGCCTATAGGCTACGTCCAAAGAGGAAGAAGAACCACCTATTGTTGATTCAGTGGTCCACAGAGAGCAAGTTGTCCAATTACCATTTCAATGACATTACTGATGATAATCCATTCTGCATAATGTGCGGTTCATCTCATAGAACGAATGTTAAACCCAGCCTTTCCTTTTCAGTTACCCCCCTTTCTCACAACAACAAGCATCATCGCAAGTCTCCATATCGCTCCTCTTTGGGAGGGGACAAGAAACACAATAGAATTTTATACTGATACGTATTTATATCTACATCGCTCAAGAATAAAGACGATCATTCATGTCACTCTCATTCAAATGATAATCTCTCTATGCACTTGGTAACCTGAAAGGATCATTTGTAAGTGTGACTCGACTAAAATAGGCTAGAGAGGCTGCTGTTTCGGTCATGGACAGGTGTAACCCATTTGTGTGTGCTCTGCATCTGCGTGTCTGTTGACAAAGTGCAAATATTTATGGAAAGCAAGTCCTGACTGTAATAAGACATCCAACAATAAAACGCCCTGGTGTGTGCGCTTTGTTTTGCCTGCAGCACTTTAAAAATAACAAAGCGATGTGTGAAACACCACACATATTAAAGTGACGCACACGACCCAGTAGGGCCAATTAAGATCTCATGTACTGTAGCCTACATTTGCAGTCCTGTCCCACCCCAACACCACTCATATTTGCTGATTTCATATGACCTTGCGGACAAATTAAACATCTGACACGAAGCAGGAGGAAGGTGGCTTACCTTGAGAGGCGCTTTATGTCCCGTACCTTGGGGTAGGCTACCGTTTGCGCGTCCGTGTCAGTGAGACGAGGCTAAACCCTAGAAATGAATATGGAAAATCATCCCAGTGTCGGTGACACCAGGCCACGCCTTCCACCAGAATACGGGTCTATTAGAGGTATCGATCATCCACGGCAAAGCGCAACATTTAAGCGCCCTGACTGACTGACCGACCGCGTGCAATGAGTCACTGCTGTCCGGACGACGGATGCCGCCTCTGAGGTCTTTACTAGCGTCGCCTCGTGCCTGGAAAAAGTGGACCTTTCACAAAATGGACCTCTGGTGGTGTGTGTGCCATCCCAGGCTAAGTTGTTCCAGCGCAGGCAACGTGGTGCTGCAGAGTAAACAAGATGAATGGATGAATGGGGGAGAGGATGAGAATAGAGGCAGTGCTGTATCAGCCGTGGGCATCCATAAAGAGCGCCACTCGCACTTGCAAATTGATTACTTTTAGATCCTGGCATTATCCTTTGTCTCCTAAGGCAGCCTGCAATGTTCCAAGAGGGCAGATCTTGCTGCGCCTTTTTGCATCATCCAGAAATTGATTTATAAGAAGACCATAAGTCTGTGTGTTGTTTACAGCATGTGTCTGCTTGAAGGGGTGAATTAGGGAATATCACGTTGTTTCTGAATAGAACCAGGTACCTTTATATTACAAATTGCATTTTGAAAATGAATAAAATTGCCTGTGTGGTTTAAAGAGGACCGCTAGATAAATTACAATCAGGACATTTATAGTAGGCGAGGCTTGGTATCATGAAGTATCCTCTCAAAGATGCAGCTTTTTCAGTTTAACTGACTTTCCTATAAAATCTGATCCATTTAGAGAAGACTCATTAAGATATTTGGAAGTCTCCCTTTTACACTACAGAACAGTTGCTTTAAAAAGATGATATGCTGACAAAAAGGTTGCAATAAATGTAATCAAAGTGTGTGTATGAAACAGATAAGATAAACATAACTGCTTCCATGTATTAAAAATGTTTGAATAAATACTTTCCATTAAAACTAAGTTATTACTGGATATTGTAAATAAGTTTCAGTTAAGTAGTAATATGCATTTCCTGCCTTACCACTGTAGAGAATGTGTGCATTTTCTTTCTGTGTGCTTAGTGACTATTATAGGCAGATAGTGGTAATAACTGGAGGTCAAGAGATGCCCAGGATAAATCTTAGGGCCCACAGGATTATTAACATGTATAGGATAACCAAGCACAAACTCCCGGAAGGATGTAATATGGATCATGGCATTTAAACACACACCATATTATCAGATCATGAAAGACAATTAGGGGGACATCTCAGTGATTTCAAGCATATGCATATTAGAAAAAAAACATTAGATCTGTTTTGATTTCTATTAGTCAGTGTGTTTCCTGACAAGAAAAATCACACCACTGGTGGACCCAGGACCTGTGAACGCTCACATGGGTCACATTTTTCTGATTTCTCTGGTTTGATTGTCCTGTCAATCACGTCACCCCTTGCCAACCCTGGCCACCCCTTGGACACGCCTCTGTGGGTGGACAAGAGAGAGACAACAGCACATCATTCAAAGTCTCTGTTGAATTACAGTGATCACGTTTGAATATTTTTGTCAAACCATGTCTGTCAGTGCTGTTATAATTTTACAGGCTACTTCCTAGCTCAGCCTCTGCTAATCTCTCAGACGGTTATAATAATCTAAGTGGTTACTTTGGGATTCAGCTTTCAAATATAGTCTGTGTCTGAGACAGGAGCTCTTCCTGGAATGCAGTAATTGTATGAGATAGACCTCCTGCCTTTAAAAGCCCAGAGGGACTGATTAGGTGAAAAGGTAAACTGTGACTTAATTACAGTCGAGTGCAGAAGGATAGGCTGCATTCATTGTTAATATGCCGATCTTCTGCTTCGGGGTGAGAGCTTGTGTGCACTGTTTGGAAAAAGTGACACAGCTGGTGAGAAGAAATATCACTGATAAAGATGAGTGGTCTGTTGCCACCATTTTAAACAGTGGCTAGACATTGTGACACAGAAAGTGTAAAATTCTATGTTGTTGGTATCTATCAGTGACATAGTATGATTGGTCTGTTTAAAAAATACACTTTGATATCAATTGAATAAAACGCACACATATTGTCATATTGTGGATCTGGCATCATCTTGTGGTTCAGTTGGGAATGCAAATACTTTGCTAGGCTGGGTTCTATGAGCTGAAATCACTGATATGCAGACTATAATAATCCTTAACAAAAGTACCGTCAGTGTCGGTTTGAGGACTTTGAGCAATGATGCGTCAGTGGGTTAATACTCGACGTATCTATATCTACTATCTAGCTAAAGCTTAATATATACCATTTTTACTGAACGATAGATTCCTCTTTGGCTGTGAAGCAGTCTCTATGCAGTATAGACCGGCGCAGTCAGCAGTACACGTTGGACAGTAGATGGCGCTGCAGCAGCGTTGAACGTGTAGACTGTAATTGAAAGGGTGACATGTGCTATGTCCACAGCCATCATGTCAATTGGCGTGAACAATAAACTCAACACAACTATCTCTGAGTGTGTCCACCATTTGTGATAGAAATTGCAACCCCCTCCGCTCTAAAAAAAAACTAGATGTACTGGTTAAAGGAAAGTATGCATGTCATCCAAAAACCTTCAATTTCCTTGTTGCGTATTAGTGCTATCGGCTGGTCGGATCCTGAACGCATCAGAGCCAGCCTGTTGTCAAGAGATACGTTGCTAACCTTACTCCACGGCTGATAGCTTGCAACTAGTGAACATAAGTTTGGGTATATATCTGGTAACACGTTTCTCTTCGACTGTCTGGTAAGATTAATTTAGGCTTCTTGTTCTTCCCAAATACTATCAAGCAAACCAATGCTCGCGGCGCAACCTAATCCAGGTTGAACATAGCTAACTAGCTAACAGTTCTGCGAATACCATGCCAACCTGTTGTCTGAACCGGTTAACTGTCATCTGTGAGTTCTAAAGCTAGTTAGCTTAGATAGTTTTTTAAAATCAGACGTAATTAGCTAGCCGTTTTCTAACATTAACATGCAGTGACCCCATTGCTTGCTAAAGCGCCACTAAACTCGCCGAACCTTTGTAGCTCAACGTAAACTGAATGTTCACGTTTGTCCGAAGTTAGCATTAGCGTTGATGCTAGCTACTGCAGTGCTATTGTTTTGGCTGCTCGACAGGTCGCTAGCCTTCTCCCTTTAGCTGTCCTTATTCACATTAACATGATCCCGTTATGTATCTTAATGATGACGTACGACCAGGTGATCTTCTCATACACGGAATAATGAATTACTCTGGTTTTAACGCAAAATATTGTCTGAAGTGCTCCGAACAGTTGACATTGTCATCATGACAAAGACACTAGTGTTTCAGTTCGTTTCATAATAATGACTTTATGGTGAGTTTTGTTAGGCAACGATGGAAAATATTTAAGTACATTTTTTCAAGCAGTGTAACATTACTTAAATACAGTTTGGTATATGTCCTTTTATTGGAGTATTTACATTTTAAGCTACTTTGTACCTCTACTCCACTTAATTTAAAAGAAAAGATTTTCAAAAATTTGACAGATAATGCATATTTTTCATAGTTCATAGTAAAAAGTAGATACAATTTAGAGCGATTAGTCAATTAATAGGTTGTTTGAGCGAAGGAAATGAAGGACACATTTTTTTCAAGCAAGTATGCTAAACACTTGATGGTTCCGGCTTCTTAAATGTGAAGATTTGTTGCCTTTCCTTGTCTTGCATTATAGTGAATTGACCAAATAATTAATCTATGAATCTGAAAAAATATTAATCAATCACTAATGAAAATAGTCATTAAATCCTAATAAAAGTAGCTCAGGCTTGACCAGCTACAATATTAAATGCTGCTACAATGCAATGTAATGCACTAATAATATAAAATATAACAATGAGTGCTTTACTTTTGATACTTAAGTACGTTTTGTTGATAATGGTAATAGTAATACTGTGGCTGAATGTAATTGTGTCAATACAACCTATTTGATGCAGGACGACCACCCATAAGTGATAGCGAACTGAGCCAAGCACCCATTTCAGGCATTCAGAGTAAACAAAGTGGCTTATCAGACAAATGTTAAAAATGTGTGTTAGACTGTCAGACTTTTCTGATGGAATTCTTCAAGTGTTCGACTTCTTTTCTCATTCCACATTCTAGAAAATGCTGGGGTATATCTGGCAATATGTCTACACATCCTTCCTGAGATACTGGCTGAAGTGGCTCATCAGACAGGCAACAGGGAAATGTGAACTGCAGAGAATATGCTCCGGACACAAGCCTGGGGCAACAAGGACAACAAAAGCAGGTGAGTTAAATCATCCCATATCTGGCCTACTTTTTTCTGCTTAGTGCACATTTTCCCCATTATACTAACCTGCCTCCTTTGTCCTATTTTAGAATATTCTCTCTGTTCATCAAAGAACAAGGTAAGAAAATGTTAACCCTAACCCCCTGAACAACAGCAAATCTATGTTTAACCATTAAGATAATCTATTATTAATTTTTAAAGTCATTTGTCAATTAAATGTTTTCTGAAAATTTTGGATTTCCATGTATATATTTGTTTTAATGTCATTGCAAATTAAATATCATTATAGGTTGTTTTTTTCTTGGACTGATAGTTAGACAAAGTCAGAAATTGTAAGATATCAGTTTGGCCTCTGGGATTTTAAGAATCTGATGTGTATTTAATTTGTGGCATTTTTTTTGACTAAATGGTGAATCCATACAGTTAAACAACACCAAAAACAACAGTCTTAAAAACATGCAACACAATCATGTCATCTACTGTACATGGTATGAATGCATTTGCAATTGTTTTTGTCTTTTATCTTGTGGACATTTGTTTGTTTATATTTTCCTGGATTTGACCTTGGCTGTACAATAAAGTTTATTCTATTCTATTCTATTCTGTGTATAATATACCGATTGTAGGAAAGTAATGAGTCATAAAAGCAAGTCACGATGCGAGTTGTTAAAAGACACACCAGAAGCTGTTTTTCTGTTTTCAGTGAGACTATTGCTTCATTGCCAAGAAAGAAACACAATCTCTGTTCCCAGACTCTGAGTCTGGACTGTGGGATGGCAAGCAGTATTTGTTGTGTGAACTGGAGGCCCTTAACAATGTTAACAGGGTCTGAATTTAAGAAATATGACATAAGCAACCATTTGGGGCTTCAAAGGCAAAGACATGTTCCTGTAAGGAACCAGTATTAAGAGGCCAGGATTTGGGTAACGTGTAAAGAAAAGGAAACACTCCTTGCTTAACTACTGTCCTGTTCATTATCTGTTAGGCCGTTGTATGTTACTCCAGTAAAGCCATACCCAGTGAACTTAATCACTCCTTATCTTTAAATACACGTTGCCAAGATAAATTGACTCTACTTGTCATTTGTGATTACAGCTAGTTAAGCATTTTCTGATCCACAGTCAATTTAGTGTAGAAACAGAAGTGCTTGGTTATCTTCTTTTATTGTGTCTGAGGTTGAGTTTGAAAGTTGTTGTTTTTTTTTTCTTCCCCAAATAATTTGGGTTCATAACGTAGATTATATAGCAGTCACTTTGACAATTTTCTGTCTGGTAGATCGCTGTATCATTGCTTTTCTGTGACTACCCCCTCCTCTCCTGTGCTTTCTTCCTCTGTAGGTTTTAAGAGGAGCTTTGGAAACCAACAAAGATAAATTAGAGCAATGTGTGGATCAAATTATGAAAGTGAAGAATGTCAAACCACAGAAAGATCCACTGTACGTTTACTTCTTATGTTATTTTAAGGTTGCTTCTCACCAGCAATTCTTTAATTTCCAAATCATATTTAATTAAGTGTGATCTTTGACTCACTGTATTAGTTATTAGTTTAATCTCCCTGCCTTTCTAGGTTCAAGGAAAGCCTACACATCTGTCTGTTACAGATAACAGGACACAGCAACCTGTACACATCTGTGGAAAACTTGAGAAAGGAAGTCTTCAGCTCAGAGAACCAAGAACACGAGGCCATGCTGTTGAAGGTGTGTGTTCCAACTGAATCCATACATTTGTAAGCTTATCCTTGCTCATTGATGCAGCGCTGCTGAGTCTGTATCACTTACTAATGTGATTCCATGTTTGTTTTTATGTTGCACTTTATGCTGCAAAACCACTCTTCCTTCTGAGACAAAGGAAGAGTGAACTGAACTGAAACTGAAATTAGATCTGGCATCATTGTACCTGTAACTCAGTGCAGTGGCAATTAAATTGTGTAACCTTGGATTTTTTGTCCTCTCAGCTGTGGGACCTGTTGATGCCAACAGTCAAACTGGAATCCAGAATAACCAAACAGTGGGGAGACATTGGATTCCAAGGAGATGACCCCAAGACTGACTTCAGAGGAATGGGCATGCTGGGCCTTATTAACCTTGTGTGAGTCATCAGTGAATAGCAATGAGACATTTATTAACTGAGTTATAAAGAGCCATAGATAATATCAGGACTGACCATTAAGACAAATTCCATCGAGAACTTTATCACCATTTATTGTATCTATGATGGAAAGACCATTTTGTCATAGTTTCATTCACATCAAAACACAATAACATGAAGAAGTGTGATTTTTGATATAAATACTGCATATTTTAGGTAGTTTACCTAAGGGTAGATGTTAGAAGGTAGTTAAATTAAAGGAGGAATCACAATTTTCTGTAAACGTGCCCTCGTAGATTCTTTGTAACATGTATAGTGTTTTTATAGGCTTCTTCTGGACAGTCTTACCTGTCTTGCCTTGCTGCAAAGCAGGGTAAATAATGGTTGTAAACAATCAATTAAACTAATACAAGCAACCAAACATAAGGAAAGTGTGAGACACAGCACAGATACAGAAAGCTGACCTAGCAAACCAAATGTATTTCCCAGCTGTGTGTCAATACGAGTCTCAGAATGCAAATCATTGACAAGGAAATCTACACAGTCAGCTGGACTTGTATTCTCTGTAAAGCCAAGCAAAACTGCAGCAAATGTTATTACATACATTTTTATCACTTTAATGGACAACCCTATCACTACCTATTTTCTTCATTTAGATGATTTACACAAATAATCAGTGCCATATTTAGAATCATACTTCTGGAAAAAGTGGCCTTTTCAAACCTTCTACTTGAGGATCTATGTCTAAAAAGTACATCGGGAACACAGAGGCTACACAGTTCCCTGTTAATAATTTATCTGTGTGCTTCCACCTCACGTTCTAGTAATCTATATTGTAAAATACCGTGGCAGAACATGGCAGAACATTGAGAGAAAAAAGTGCATTATACTCTTGAGTGTTCTTGATGGAAAAACAGGCTGTGGAGTTATCACAGGATGATCTTAGCTTTTACAAGAGGCTGTTATAGCTAAGATCACATTAAAACATTGAGGAGTGCATAGGCTATAAAGCTTGGATAAACAGGTGACAATTGTGTCAGATCATTAAAGTATATACTACTACTACTACTAGTACTACTACTACTACTACTACTACTTCTACAATTACACAGATAAACAATTTATGAATAAGGAACAAAAGTGATGCAGCAGAACCAGAGATATCATCTTTTTTATTCCAATGAATTCTTTCTTGTCAAAATCTGGTGCTTACATTACCCACAATGCAACTTGACCACTGTCTGTTGGGTCAGAAATTCAGGTGTATTACGTTAGTAGCGGCTAATTTAGCCATAATATGCAGTAGTACTCCTCAAGACTTGAAAACAGACTTTAAAGAGTTCCCCTTCAAATGCTTACAATTATTGCCAGCAAGAACAAGACTACAGATTAGTATATTCATATTCAGATTCTTTCTTTATTGTCCTCTATATATTTGTTTTCAGTCTGTACATACAATCCTTATATAAGCAAACTTTATATATTATAGTAAACAATGTTTATTCTGAAATGTTTTTGCTCTTTTACAGGTTTTTCAGTGAAAACTACACAGAGGAGGCTCGTCAGGTGTTGTCTCATGCAAACCATCCTAAACTAGGGTAAGCATGTGCATATTACTAGACTTGTTAGAAACACAATCCAAACATTCTGCTACAGGTCATGGAGTTCACCATGCCTTCCATGTGTTACTTTTGGCATGTGTTTTGTGCTAATTTAGTATTCCTCATATTTTAGGTATTCATATGCCATAGTTGGGATCAACTTGACAGAGATGGCCTACAGCCTCCTGAAGAGTGGTGCTTTAAAACCCCATTTCTACAATACAGTACTGGGCACACCTGAGCTTCTGCACTTTCATCAGTTGTACTGTGAGTAAAAAAGAAATCACGTCATTTTTCTATTCTTCAACATCTCTGGTTCTTTCTATCTGCTTGATAAATACAAAAACAAAATATTGTAATAGAAAATGAAATTTTGTCTCTCTGTGTGTTTCTTCTTTTCTAGGTTATCTGGCGTTTGAATTTGATAAATTCTGGGTGACAGAAGAACCAGAAAGCATCATGCAGTTCAATCAGTACAGAGAAAAATTCCACAACATAGTCAAGACGCATTTACAGGAACCTGATGTATCCCTCACATTGACTGTCCGTTCTAAAAACTAACATTATTCAGAAATATTCCCTGACCTCTCCAAGGCCCCTGACATTGTTTGATCAGGTAGATGAAGGCAAGCAACATAAGCAATGCTGAACATTGAAAGCATAAAAGCAAACTGAAGTGGGTTGGTCATTCATATTGCTCAACAATTTGAACAAATAAATATTCTTACATTCTGTTTTTTGATTCATTAGACATGCTCTGTTCATCTTGTCTCGTCTTGTAATTTAGGGTTTTTAAATAGAGCACAAATCTAACATAATGTACCTCAAAAATGTGCATTCCAGTGATAAAATAACCTTTGCAAAGGGGAAATGGGAGCTGCTGCACAGTGATAACAGGTGTATCTTTTGTAACGGTTAAAGCACTTTCAGCGAGCAAGAAGCCAAATTGTTACAGTTAAAAGACAGTTACTGAAGAATGGTGGTAAACTATCATGTTTGTAGCTGTCCTGTCTGTATGTAAACAAGACGTATAGGTGTTTTCACAGTTGTCCTGCTCAGGAATTAGATTTTTATGTCCGGAGACCATGTCTAAAACTTAATGTAAGAAAAAATGTGTGCAGGTTTTAATGTGTCCCCATTCATTTCATCTGTATTTTGTAATATAGGTGATGTTAAACTAAAAAATTGCATCCATTTTCATATTTGTGTATGTTTGAAGACTGATACTGCTGATAATACCTTTTATTTTTATGGTGTGATTTGTTTTTGAGGAAGGTATGCAATTAACACATCTTACTCAACGTTAATAAAAACACAGATGTTTTGAAATGTGTTTCGTGTGTTGGAAGTGATAAACAAGCAAGCACACTGTAAAACTAGTTAAATAAATGTAAGATTTACATAAACCTGTTTTACATTTTATCAGGGGTGCCAGCATTATTTCTCATATGAAGGTGTACTGGTTCAAGCTGCCCAAAATGTAGAGTTGACAGATTAAGATTTAAGGTTTTAAAGTGCAAACTTAACCCTCCTAAATGAGGTTATCACAATCTAGTGTTTGCACCATTCACCCCCGTTCAATTTGGAATGGGTTAATTATGCAAAATTATAAATATAAAGATACATCTGCATTTCTATTACACATCAGTTCAACATAAAGTCAAAATACAAGGTATCTTGTCCAATATTCCTTTTTCAACAAAGGATTTTCTTCTTTGTCGTAGGACAAAAAAACAAAAACTAAAATGTGAGTTGATATCCATTAGTGATGTAACAACCCAATGGTGTTTCAGGTTTTGTTTTTGTTAAACATTGAGACAGGAATCTCAATTTCTGTCATCAATCCGCTTCTTCGTGACCATCATGGCTCTCTTGATTTGTTCGAATGACACGAACATCACAACATTCCACGACCCCAACCTCAGAAACGAGGGCACAAATCTACAAAAACAAGAAGAGCTTTGTAGTGAAGAATGTACAAATATTTCTAAATGAGTGAGTGTGTGCTGGGGGCCAGAGAAGAAGTGCTCACCCTTTGTAGAAAGCCGTCGGCCCCTCTTTAGTCAACATGGTCCAGGCACAGTTGATAGCGCTCTTGTACTGACCTGGTGGTGAGTTCATGTATCTAGTTTTCACCACATCTACTGGGGAAGCGATCACCGTGGTGACAAAGCCGGCACCAAACGCAGATACAAAGTGGCAAGGCAGATTGTCTGTGGAGAGATATGGGAACAAAACAACTAAAGAGCATGAATGAGAGCAACCAGAGGGCCCTTGTTCTGAGTCAAGCAGTATTGATACCCATGTCAGCAGATTATGTAACCTTGTGGCTGAGGTCATATAAATGATTTAGATACATGTCATATTAACTAATATATTTACAGCACTCTGAGGGGAAAAACACACTTTGTTCTCTACCACCATGTGTACTGTTATCAGCTGTGGTAGAGTTTAAAGGGGTGAGAGGGTGTGTGCATTTTTGCCCAATCAGCTGTCTCTCTGGCATGCTGTTATATATGTGTGTGTGTGTGTGTGTGTGTGTTACTGTAGACCAGACACACATGCATGCACTCTCCCACTCACCTGACATCAGGTTGTGTCTAAGGATGGCCTCCTTGATCAGGTCGTATGTAACGAGCTCTGTGCAGTTGACTAGCGCATTTCTTGTGATGTTGGGTAGTGTGCCTAAAGAAGTCAGAAAATAATTATAACTTCTCTGAATCACTTCTGGGTCTCATTTTCATGGCAGTTGAGACCCAAAAGAGCAATTTGTTTTGAAGCATGCTTCCCAAATGGCACCTTTCCAGAGTCCACGTAGCCCCTCATTCTGGAAGATGTGTTTATAAGCCTGCATAGTGCCACTGTAGCGACGAGCCACACCATTCAGGTTCATCTGGGCTTGGAATCGAACCTTGACCACATCAGTGGGTTGTGCAAAGGACACTGCCATGGCGCCTGTCGTGCAGCCAGCCAGGATACGTACAAGTACACCAGGGTCTGGAGAAGGATAGACACGAACAGCCAGTGGTGAAATATATAACTAATACATTTATTCATTTATCTGTCAGTCCTGTATAAGGGCTGTTGCTCTTTCTCAGGTTTCTCTGTTTTTTTACCCCAGTTTTTTTCTCTTTAAAAAGAGTTTCCTTATCCGAGTTGAGGAAAAATTAAGCTTTAAGGATAGAGAGTGTGATGTGTTGTATGGACTGTAAAGCCCTCTGAGAGAATTTGTGATTATGGGCTCTATAAATAAAATTGACTGGAGTTGATATTCATCTTTCATGTAAGGATTTCTGTTTCTGACATTTGGACATTTAAATCTATAAACCATTTCTCTCACCCGGGTATAGTCTGATTTGTGACAGCTTAGGAATATGTCATAAAAAAGAAACAACCTGTATTTCTGAAGTAAGCTCTTACTGTCTTTGCCACCAGTGTAGAAATCTCTGACATTGTCGTAGAGGCCGATTCTGATGGAGGCGAAGCACACTTGTCTTTGCAGCCCCGCTACCAGCCCATTGTACAGAGACTTGGGCCCCTCTGTTTTGATCATGGTGCTTATTGTCCCAAACACCCCTCTGTAGCGAATGCCTTCCACTGCCGTCTTCTCTCCCTGAATCTACGGTCACATTGTACTCAGTGCTTAACACCAGCTTTACAGAACAAAAGCAGAAAACATTTAGACTAAATTGTGCAGCATGTAGCTACAAAAGTGTGAATGATTGCAATTGTGGTAATAAAGTGGACAAAGTTGAAAGTCAAGCTGCTCAGTCAATAGTTGCCAACATCACACTGTGTTCCAAAGAGTCCAAAATTATATCTGAGTATCTGCAGATCATTATCACAATACAATATCAGATGCATTGCAGTAAACGTGAAAATACATGGTATTTGATACTGGAGATGAATGAACAAAGCTTCTCTTCTTTCTTTGTCAGTATTACTGAACAGATACCTGTAGTCTGACTTTGGCTGTGTCCAGAGGAAATGTGACAATGTCAGCTACACAGGCTGCTGCCCCAGCGCTCGCCATCTTCACACCCAGTGGAGGGGGAACATCTGAGGGTTTAAGTCCCACCATGTTTCCTAATACTGGGGTTAAAGGTGTGCACAAACACACAGAGACATGCAGGCACAATCAGATCAAATCACCAGGATTCTCTTGCAGAAAACCACCATATACTGTAAACATTAACCTCATATATGTATCATTCATTGTTTAAACTGAAAGGTTAGTGAGTGGTGGTATCTTTTATGAGCCAACAATCAAAGTGTAGATTGATGATAAAAACATAAAACACACTTACATTGTTTGTCTAAAATTTAAAGATCCTCCTTTGTTGTTTGTTAGGGTGCAGGATTTGATTGGCCAGATTATAATCCATAAAGGGCCACACTCCACAGAAAGGAAAGATGCATCTTTTGCTCTGTATTTATATGTATCCTGGGTGGCTTTTTTATTTTTTTATGACATCCACAAAGAGGCGTTACTGTGTACTTCTGTACGCACAGGTCAAAGCAAAGTCCACAGACTGTCAGAAAGTCAATGTTCAATTTACCCCACACTGCAGGCACATTTCAGAAAAACAACTGTTTTACTTATCCATTCTGGGACTGCAACAGCTTGATCTTTTCATGGTGGTATATTTCTGCTTATACATTTTTATTTTAATTATTTATTATTATTATTCTAAATGTTATCTTGCCTCCAAATATAATCAACACTATATCCATGTTCACATTCAGTACAGTAAGTAAAATTTGGAAATAAAAGCAGATTTTCCTTCTGTCCTGTGTCTGTCACTGACTTAATATCAAGTAATTATTTACTACATTAGACTAAGTGTCTGCACTTAACAACAGTCATAATAAGCACTATCAGATGGCTTCATTGGAGGCTTGTTCTTTGCTCTCAGCCAATGACACGACAGGCGTGAACAACAGATTAAGTGTTTGGAGCTGATTGGCTAAATGGCAGGAGTCTTTGTAGCCAAATCTCACATCATGTTGCCCTTTCACTTGTAGTAGCGTTATTGTGTCATACAGTATTTGCTCAGTTGTCTTTTAGATAACGTAGTATATGCTGTCGTCCATTTATGATTTCTTAATACGTTTTCACACTTTGAAAGAGGGCACCGACTTTTTTAAAAAGCATTGGGGGGAGAGTAGTGACATAAACTAGTGACTGAAGTTCACTGTAAAGCAGATAAGAACTTTGCATCACACAGTGTTTGGCCTCTCAGCAGTCTGACAGTGATGGGGCCTGTTTCACAATACCTTGCCCTGAAGCCGACCTATGTAGCTTCTCAAGCAGTATAGAAATGATGGTAAAATCTGAATTTCTGAGGAATAAAAGGGAGAGAAAATGTAACATTGTTACCTTAATTAATGTAGGATGTATTGCAAAACTGTTGTATTAGACTGCATTTGTTTTAGCTAGGTGTATCTAGTAAACTAGAAACTGAGCGATAATGGTAATTAATAAAAACATTGTAGTGAAGAATAAAAGCTAAGAAATTGATTTTGTGATTAAGATAGATAAACAGGATCCAATGCAAAAATAAAGGCTCTCAAGCTTCTTAATTTCCCATTAATGTTCATAATGTTTTTATCCCCAATTATATAACCATAACTATTAGAAAACACACTGAAATGTATTAGATAAGATGAAACCTCACAAGACTTTTTCATTTGAACTTTAAGATGAGGATTTTATAACTTCTGGGAAGCACAGAGTGAGTCGACCCGGTGGACCCCAGAAGAGATGTAAGCAATATCCTATCCTATCCTGGTCTGACAAGATCAATCAATTATAGCTTTGTCATGTGTCAGAGGGGAAGACTCTTTAGTCTCGTTTTAATTGAGCTCACTTTGCTGTGATTGGTTCTGCAGAGACTTTATTTTTTTCTTTCTCCCAAAGGACTCAAAACACTGCAATCTTTTTCACAATGAATGTTGCTGTATTCATTCTCTAGTTTAAGTAGATCAGTGGTGGCAGGCAAATTCAGGTCCTTTACTAAAGTAATAATTATAATAATCAACTGTCAAAACATTACTTAAATACAGGATAATTATCAGCAAAATATATGTAATGTATCAAAAGTAAAAAGTGCTCATTCTGCAGCAAAAAGCCCCTTGTTAGTGTTATACCATTAGATTTTTGCTATCAAACATTAACGTGCAAGCAGCATGTTGATATTTTAGCTTGTGGAGGTGGAGATAATTTTAACTGGGTAGTTTAATCTAGAACAATACATACTTTTTTGTATATTAAATCTTAATCTACTTAGTGGAATTATTTATTGGAGTATATCTTAACATGACATTAAAATAATCACAAAGTTCATATGCATTAAAGATGTACTTCTAAATGTGCTAGTAAGAAAGAAAGATCAGTTCCAACCCCCATTACAGAGAATCAAATATGTGAGGTACTGTGAAGCACCACTTTTAGGATTTGTAACCAACAGGTGTATTTAAGCTAGTTCAAAGAAAACAAAATGTAACTGCTTCTGTGGAATCGTATTTGACGTTGCTATACATCATGTTTGTCATCTTCTAGGAAATTAATGATTTGTAGCACAAAAGATCCTCCACTAGATGGTAGTAACACTCCGTGTCCTTGGTCATTTTGTGGCACTCTAACTTTAATTAGATGAGTGATACACAATGCATCAGAAATCAGAATCCAGAGCAATAACATGTGGACATTTAAAAAATGATTAACATAAAAACAACTTATAAAAAAAACAACATAAAAAAGGTTAAAACGTAAAAAAAGAAAAAAGGCAAACATTTTAGTTTTGCTGTGGAGGCAACAATAGCAGATGGCAAACGGCAAGCAAATACATGTTAGTGGATCATATTATGTAGTAACGGTACAGAAAGTGCAGCATCTTCATTTAACAGCATGTTTTAGTGTAACCATTTACTTTCCTTTGAATTCCTTAACCATCATGTGCGAGTAGTTTTTTTTAAACTAAAAGAAAAAAGAAAAAGTGGTAGGTGGAAAAAGACAGTTGTTTACACCAAAGTGACACATTGGTCTAGCTAAAGAGAGTTTACACAATACATGAAAATTCACTATCATTGAACTTTCACAGCTTTGTTTTCCATATTGTCATGCGATGACAAACTAAAAAGATTTCATGATTAACAGCAAATTGAATCATAAAGTAAGGAAGCAATAGTTTGACCAGATATAATGTTAGGTGATTGTACGTAGACTATCAGTATCCAAGTTTAGAACTGTACTGTATCTGTGGACATTTACATCTACATAGCCTAAGAGTACTAGAGATTACAATATCAACACCTATCCATAATATCTTATAAAGTACAGCTACTACATGTACACACTGATTTCATCTGAGCAAACCTTAATATGAATGTCCTGTTCCCTCTCAGCTGGACAGAATCTAGTAGATTGTTATAATAAAAGTCTTTCACATCTGGTAAAATACATTGCTAAGAGCAGATTTTGGTCACATTCATTCAAATTTCATTCACATTTTTACATTTACCTTCATTCTCCTCTAAAACTTACAAGGCATGTTTACACCAATGACTGATAATCACGTTTCCCTTATAAATCAGCAAGTCTTTGTGTGAAACCTCCAAAAGGCCTCAGCCAGATAGCGAGATCTCATAGTCACTTGTTGACAGCAGGGGGCGCCCAACTTTACGCACGTTCTTGGCGTTAGTTATACGAGCTGCCACCTCCACTGGCTTCTCAAAATAATGCACCAGGGCCTGCTCGGTCAGCACCGAGGCCAGGAACTGCTCAAACGTGATGGCCCAGTCTTTATCGATGCTGGTGCTGTGAGGCAGCCCTCTGTCGTGGGATCCACCGCCGCGTGGCCGGTTATTTCTTTTGCCATTGGAGCCGCTGTCACTGCGCACCAGCACCGTGTCGTCTGCAATGTCCTCGCATTGCAGCTTTTCATCCAGCTCATGGGAGCCTGCGCTGAGCACGGAGTAGGATGACATTGAGGTGTCATCTTTGGTTTCATCATCCGAGATGAGCATGGCGGACGACGTGCCCGTGTCTTTAGGAGACGAGTCCTCCAGCTTGATGTCTTGCATAGATGGCAGCTGCTCGCTCCCTTCGTCCCCTTTCCCCTGCTCACAGGGGCTCGGCTTGTTCTCCAGACCTGCAGGGACAAAGGTGTCACTCCGGTCCTGCTGCTGGAACACATCAGACGTCGCCTCCCGGGTGGTTTGGTGATCTGTGGTATCTCTCATACATGTGCTCGGCTCTGATTTAGCCTCCAAATTCTTTCTTACAGAGGAGGAGAAGAGCTTTCCCACCTCTCCCATTTCCAGCAGCAGACTGGTGACGGTCGCTGTTGCGTGGTAGAGCTCCTGTTCCGCAACATCCTCACTGAACATGCTGTAGAGGGTCTTGCAAAGCTCGATAAACTGACTCTGGAGAGGGGAAAAACAAAACAAAACAAAACAAGAGGTCAGTTGTACCCTACTGTAACTTCTGACATTCTTAGACACGTGCTGTATATAAAAACCACTACAGAGGGTGAAGTCTTACCTGATTCAGCTTGGGGAGGTCTTTTGTGTTTTCTGTCTTAGGTTTTGTCTCCTGGTTCCACAGTTTCAGGTAATTGCGATATTCAGGAGTGTTCAGTTTCTTCACTGAAAGATGTACAAAGAATGTGTTACTGATATTAAAGTCAACACAAAGTCATATCATGTTTTTTAAAAAAGCTTGAAGGTGCAACCTGTGTTGACCTGATTCTGTATTGCGATTAAATGGATATGGACCTTTGAGTAATAAGTTTGAGAAGCCCTGATATAGTATGTTACATTAGATCTATACATTCAGGCTTGTATGCTGCTTTTACCATAACTGGCTGTGCTGCTCACCTTTTTCAGTCTTAAATGTAACTCTGACAAAACCATCATCCCTCTCGCTTTTGCACTTTGAGTCGTGACCTGAGGAAAGAGGAGGGTGACCAAGATCAGACAGCATTAGTTTATTACAATTGTTCAATTATCCAATTCCAACAGCTAGACTGAACGTTCAGCGTCAATCTTTTAGCAGCATCCTCTATATTGTGAAGACAAGAATATTATAAATCAAACACTGTATTATGTTGCTTTAAAAACTACAAATTGATGATCAGTTTGCTCTTTACTGCCTAATGTAGTGTAACAGTAAGTGTCTTATAATAAATACAAATATATTGGATACCACAATAGTGCTCCTATTGCCACATAATACTGATGTGATCACAAGATTAATTATCCAAACAGTTTGCAGGTTTCTCTCACTTTTGAATATTCAACACAGGATACTTGTGAAACAGGCTTGTACCTGACATGCATAATTGAACTTGTGCACACATTTCTTTTTGTGCCTGTGCTTTAACCATTGTCAGTGTGCAAAGCACAGGTAGTAGTGTGCACAATGCAGGCTGCATGCGATGCCTGCGGTTTCAAGGTTAATGCAGCCACACTTTCCCCTGCAAATCACATGATATGGCCCTTAACCACAAAAACAGATTCATTTATGTAAATATCATGATGGCATGCTCAAGTCCTTTATATTGTAAATAACATTTATGTACCATACATCATCAGGAATATAATATACATCATTTGTGTATGCATGTAAGTATGTATATAAAAAAAATCGTGTGGACTTTAGTGAATAAGGTCAAATCTATTCTGCAAAATAACAATATGTAATTGCTTGTGTGTACTGTGTCTTTAATATGCAGTGGGAGAAATTGGGTTTAGAACCCTCTTATGGTACTCGTTTGAATATAACAATGTTTTTGTTTTCATGTATTTACTCACCCATCTTTTTACTCTCTCTCTATAGCTATCTATCTATATATAAATATAAATAAATGTAATCTCTTAGAAATAACAAATTGGTGAAAACCTGTAATTTCTTTTATTTATCTTGAGGTTATAACATTTGGTGGTGTTAAGGGTGCGGTAAGGTGGTTGTAATATGTCACCATGGTGAGAAAGGGGTGGGAAACCCCGTACAATGTGGGGACATACAACGTTTGGAATATATCACCTTGCTGCACCTGCACAGTAGTGTGTGTATATGGAAAGGATGTATTCAAAGCAACACATTTGATCACAAAAAGTGGATCTCAGGTCCTTACCAAGGGACATTTCTGGAGTGATGTCTTCAAAGAAGTACTGAGTGGCCTCAAATGCAGAGTCAGGCTCCTCCTGTTCATGAGTGACTTTTGGGAGAAAAGAATTTCAATATTTAACTTGGCTTGTGAAAAATTATGTGAACCATTCTTTGTCATGTTATGTTTCCTTTTATCCCAAATCTTCAAATTATAACCATGAAGTTACTTTTGATCTAATTTTGGCATCAAGTACTACTCAAACCTTATACTTCTCCACCAGTGCTAACTGGTGAAATGATGCGACAATAGGCTGAGGAAGTGATTTGTCCAGTGACGTGAGTCAAAAAGCTGTGTGCACCCCAGGAAGACTAGCGACCACTTTGTGAAAGCTAATAGGGATCCAAATTAAGAATAAAGACAAATTGTTTTTTGTCCCCCCACTGAGCCACTCTTTCCTGTACAGCTAACAATCCTGCTCCACTGAAAGGAAATATTATTATTATATATTATAAGACAACTTTCCTGGATCACTGAACTGCCTTGATGCACACTCACCGGGTAACACGTGCATCTTGTAGAGGAGCTTCAGCTTCTCAGTAAGGTCCCCGTGACAGAGAACACCTACAACACAACAACAAGCTTTACAGATCGGACACATCTGAACTACTTCCAAATATGATACATCATCTTGGATACAAGGATACCTTAAATTAGAATCATGACAGAGTGAAACATGCATTTCTCAACAGAACAGCAATGTTACAAAATATTACTCTACTTACCCAGGCCACTGATGAACTCCCGAAAATTGATGAGGGCATCTCCGTTCTGGTCAAGGAGGCGAAAGAAGCGCACAGCCAGGGGGTCTGAGTGGGCTCCGTTGGCCCAGGGGAACAGCAGGTTGAACAGGCCTTTGAACTGCTCCACGTCGATACGGTACTGCTCCAGGTAGGGCAGGCTGGGATCATGACGCTCTGTGGGGTTGCTGCTGCCTCCCCAGTAACAGCTGGTCAGGTGCTCTGCCTGAAGAAAAGAAGAGGGTTGAGAACTGTAAAATATCAGATGCAAAGCAATAAAATGTAAGTACAAAAGATGATTTCAAGGCGCCAATTTTAAAGATAAATGTGGCTTCGCTAATAACCATTTGCATTGTTGCATTCTGTCATGTTTGTGAAATACAAAGACACACTTATAATTTCACTCTTGAATAATCTGAATTATGAACACTGTGCCGCTAATAAAGTGGCAAATTAATCAACATGTGTTTATACATGACTGTGGCACAAGAAAATCTGATGCTAGAGGAAAACAACTGCAGCACTAATGTTAAGGCTCCAAGGCTATTATTTATTCTCCATGTGGAGACCAAATGACTTTGATTTCCTGTCTATACTTCACCTTTAAAGTAAATGGAAGCTGGAAGTACACAAGAAAACAAACATGATTGTGAAATCTGTAACTCACCTTGAAGAGCACATAGAGCTCCTCTAACTCGTCAATACTGAAGGCGGTCTCTGTTACAATAGTTCTGACCTGAAACATAATATAATTACATTACTTTAAAATAGCAGTTAGAGAACAATGTTGAGTGTAAGAGAGGAGTAGAGTATCTAATACTGACTGTAATATAGTCTAATATAAGTTTAATTTGAGCTGCAGAATGAAGAGACTTTTGAAGTTGGCGAGTTGCCCGATTACTTTTTCAAACATTTCCCCTAAATACAGGATTTATAAGATTAAGTCAGTGGGCCCTTACCACGTTGCGTTTAGTTGTATCTTCAATGGTTTGGATGACCCTCAATCTCTGTTTAAAACGCATCTGTTCAATCACATCTGCTCGGATAGAACCAAATTTCTGGTACAAAAAGGAGAAGGAGAAAGAGAGAAATATAGGTCAATCCAGCTGGGGGTATTACTCAATGTCTTTTCACAGTGGAAACAACAAGGACGTCTGGAGACAATTGTGTGATTGTGAGGAGACAGCTGTCATATAAAACTAAAAACATTCTGCATTTCATTGAAAGCAGTAACTCTACAGCTTCCTTGAGAAAAGTAACAGATGACAAAAGGGGGAACAAACTGCAGGAAATGAGCAATCACACACTCACAAACCATAAATCCATCTTTAAAGAATCCAACTAACAGACGTGTACAAAATTCCTTTAGAAGGCAGTTAATAAACCAAAAACAGGTTTACAAACATCATCCAGGTTAAATACCTCGTAAGAGCTGCAGACCAGTTTGAAGATGTCGACATCTGGATGTGGTTCTCCATTGTCTGTCAGTAAGGAGTGCAGGTGTTGGATGGGAGGGAGGGTGCTGTCCTTATTGGTCACACTGTCCAAGTATCTACAGCACACAAATGATCAGGACCTCTTTCAGGATTGTGGGACAAAAATATTTGATAAATAGTGAAATAGCTTTGGGGGTTTAAGGGCAGAGCAATATTTGTTTTCCGACAGTGATTACCGAGACTGGCGATCATAAAGGAAAAGGAGACATCAATGAGACTACAGGAAAGACACCCTAAATATCCAGAATCTAGAGATTGTCACTTTTGACTCTTCTTACCTGCCGAGTACGGTCATGGCCTCTCCGTCATCCTTGCAGTCCAGCAGCTGGTGGATGTTGGCATGCAGCACGGAGAGTGCCAGCTGAAAGATGACCTTGATGCCGTCGAAGAAGAAGCAGTCAACCACCACCACTGCGCTCTCAAATGGCATGACGGACAGGAAGAGGGTGAGGAACCAGGAGAGCGAAATGGTGGAGATGACCCCGAGGTCCTGCATGCAGTCGTACAGCTGAGGAACGTACTCGCGGGCGAGCTCCTCGAACACCCCCTGATCGACCAGAGCTCCTGGAAAAGAGCAGGGGGGGGGGGGGGACGTTAAA
The DNA here is from genome assembly GCA_036023655.1 of Nannoperca australis. Classification (NCBI taxonomy): domain Eukaryota; kingdom Metazoa; phylum Chordata; class Actinopteri; order Centrarchiformes; family Percichthyidae; genus Nannoperca; species Nannoperca australis. Next base: position 40,044 of record JAVQJD010002380.1, read on the forward strand.
CAAAAGACAAAATTGTCAACACAACACAATAATATACAGAAGCACACGCACATACTGACCTACAACCCTGGTGTTGTAGTAGTCAGGCAACATCCTCTCACAAAGCGCCACGAGCAGCCAAAAAGCCTCCTCCTCTTTGGCATAGAGCAGCAACACAGACGTTACGATATTCATAGCCTGAGGAAGAGAAGAGTAAAACTTCACGTATTGTCAAGGACTGCAAGGTTTCTGCTCCATTCAAAACAAGAGTGTGCGAACCTGACAGTATCCAATGTTGGGGTTTCTGAATGCGTAGGCTGTGAGGACCCGGCGGAGGGCAGCGATGCCCATCTCGTTCTGAAAGGCCGGGTGCTCAGGGAGAGAGCGGTGCAGGTCCCTTTCTATCTCTTCTGTTGCCAGGTTGTATTTGCCCATGGACTTCTCCACCAGGTCTTCGTAGTACCCGGGGTGGGTGGCCATCTCGTTGATCGCCCCTATGAGAAAACACGAGATTTAAAGCTAAAGAGCTACAGTGACGATCTTTTCGATGAGGTTGATTACATGCAAAAGGTGTTGTTTATATTTATTATATATTATATAATATATACACTACCGTTCAAAAGTTTGGGGTCACATTGAAATGTCCTTATTTTTGAAGGAAAAGCACTGTACTTTTCAATGAAGATGACTTTAAACTAGTCTTAACTTTAAAGA